>VXBJ01005738.1:1285411-1311498 GCA_013400055.1 Nycticryphes semicollaris | reverse complement strand
TTTTTTTCTAATCGGCAAGTTTTTTGTGTAAGGTAAATATTCATGTTTTCAAAAAAAGGCTGGGGGGTGGGGGGGAGGAGGGAAGGAGGGGAGAGAGAATGGGGCCCATCACTTGCATTTAATCACACTAAACAAGCTCTTTAGACAATTTGTTCTGAAATTCCTCTAATTAGAGCTTACCCTCCAGGTAATTCTCTGATCTGATTTACCAGTGAGTATAAATTAGGGACATTATGTAATTAGCCCTAAGACCACAAATGGAAGGAACAGCTGGGTGGCTTGGAGGGGAAGCAAATAAACAGCTCCCATGAGATTTCTTAATAAAAAATTATAATAAAAGTCCTTTCTTCTAGATACAGTCTTTACTGACTGTTTTTCTTGCCTACTGAAAGAAGGGATACTAATTTTGACTTTGCTTTGAGATGGCACTTCGCATTCTGCATTAGCCTGGCACCTCTTCAGAAATTGACATTCTATGTAGGGTAGCTGTGGATTGATATCACATAGGGACCTGCTTATTCAGAAGATACTAATATTTTAAGTAACTGGCAAAAATATATTCGCTGATTAGCAATGATGATGTCATCCATTTCCCATGAGTAATACATAAAGCCCGACCTTCATTTTGGTTCCTGCCTATCCCTGACCTGAAGTATTATCTTCTTACATGGGGCAAGGCTTAAATAAAAAACAAATTCTATTCAACATACAATAAAATATGGAGGGTTGAAATATTAGCATAAAATTATTTTATTGTCTTTACAGTTTCCTGGCAGTAATGACAGTAACCCACACACGTTCCATTCATGGCCTGCCTGAATTTTGTTTTTCCTGAGGAAAGTGACATCATATGTATAATTTTCCTCAAATAATCAAAGTTCAAAAATATTTTACCATCCCTTATTGCACTTAAATGCATGTACATATATATTTTTTTACTTTCAAGTATTGCGTACTCCACTGTAATGTATGGAGTAGGGTATAGTCTTAATATCTGCATCACAGTTCCCAGAAATGGTTATGAACCCAACTAAGCTAGGGTGTAGCTGTTCCCTCCTCCTTTTCCTACCAAAAAAAAGGGGGTTTAATCAAAAGGGGAGTAAAACTTGATCTGAAAGAGGTTAAGGTGACCACTTGGGTGATCTGGCTAATACAACCTCAGCATACTTTTTGCTTTTTAATGTTTGTCATTTGACCTTAGGTAATGACCACAGAGCCAGAACTGCACCCATGTACTACTCAGCAGTGAATGGCTCTAGATCAGCCCTGTGCTAGTCCCCAAGTGGAGCGGCTTCCTCACACAATAATCCCTCCAAGGTTATTGCCCCTGTGGATGGAATATACTATGTCAAAGTATGGCTTTCTTGCACCTTCTTTTCTGAGGTAGTTATGGTCAGAAAGAGATCATTCAGAAGGGGAATCCTGAAGCTGTATTACTGTACACTATATTTAGTAGCTTATAAACTTTATAGATACTTTACAGTATAATATACTTAAAGGAAAATATAATCAACAAATCATGCCACCAAAATGCTCCTGCATTGTCTTTTGTAGCTGGTTATATAGTTATAACTATTCCCTGTGCTTCCCTGATCCACAGAAACTTCAACCAAGGGGCCTAGATAAAAAATATAACCCCTAAATTCACTGCCTGGCCAAGTGGTGTTTTAATCCTTAGGCAGCATCTCACTCACCAACTTAAAATCAGGTGTGAAGGTTTACCCACTGGCTAAGTAATGACAATGGTGCAAGAGATACAATGAGCAATGGGAAGAAGAGTGCTTGGTTAACTTACTGATATGAGAGGAAAGATTTATTGCCTTTGTCTATCAGCAAATATTTCTAAATACTAAATTAGATCGCAAGCCCCTGAAAGACATAATTATTCCTCTCCTTGCCACTGTATATTTTTCTCCTTAAAAAAACAGATAAGATATATGTGAGAAGGAAAGAGGGAGACCTCTTGTACATTGTGTGATGTAGCTGACTCAGGTAAGGAAATGCTTTAATTTGCCATTACTTTTGCACTGTGTCCTAAGTCCCCAGAATTCCTTTTGCTACCCATAAACTGCTTCAGTTTATGCATGACTTGTCCTCAAGATTCCGGTCCCCAGAGAAATTTTCCATCACAGCAGTTCCATATAAGATAGAAAATTTCTTTTAAATTTTACTGTACCATTATTTCACTAGGTATACTGTTTAACTACTTGATTTTTAGTGATCTTATCAGTATTTATACTTAGTAATAACACTGTATTTAGTAGGAATCTAACAAATAAGTAACGAATTTCAGGGGTACCTCATTGCACGTCATTGTAACACTGATGCTATGTATTATGACCTGAATATTTGGCTTTTCAGGAAAAGTCAATGGTAGCACCTTTTCAGCATATATTGCACTAAAATTTTAGATGCAATAACTGAAAGAAACCACAACATAGTACTGTGTTATATGTATAAATATTTACATACATACATATGTGTGTATATATATATATACGTATCTCCAAAGCTCTGACTAACTTCTCAAACTATTTTAGGATTTGAAAGAGATTTTGGACCTCCTTCCCAGTTAGTGGTAAAATCATATGACCTTGACTACTTGCTATTGTATTTACCTTCTGCTTAAGCTGTTAAGATTCACCAGAAAGTCAGGTAGATACCTGCCTTTCAAAAACACTCTTTTGCTGGAAGAGAGGTTGCAATGCTACCTACTCTGCTCAGGTTTAATTTTGATCTTTGTTAAAATGGCTTTTAGCCAAGAAAGCACTCATTCAAGCCATCAAACAAGGACCTTACATTTCTGCTTCATTTAAATCTGTCCTCTTGCTTTTTCTCCCCTCTACCCTTGTTTATATACTTTAAAAGCATTTTCATTTCAAATTCAAAATACTTCATAAACATAAGTGAATAAATGACTCATCTATTCTTTGAAGTGCAAAGTCTCTTTCTCATCAGTGCAGAATAAATATAAACCAGCACCATTCTGGTCAGAAAAAAAAAGAAGTAAATAACATAAACCGAAGTCTGCAAGAATAAAGAGGGGTTAGTTTTTCCTCAGAAAACGTACATTTTCAAGTGATCAAAGTCAACATCCTTCTGTGCCCCAGCTGTCATGAGGATTGGCTAGTGCTATTTTATAAGATGGTAAACTCCCACATTATTCCTTCACTGTACCATCATTTTCTGATTAATTGTTTGGCTCATTTATTAGGTTGCTAATACATACTACCTGCAGAAAGATAACTGTTATTTTCTTTTTTTGGTTGAACTCAGTATTGTTCAAAAATATTCAGGCATGGATAAAACATATACAGATAAAAGGTTGAAGTTTCAAGAGAGCACAAGTGACTGCTTACCTAATTTATTTAAGCAAAGGTCAGCATACATGTGTTCAGACCTGAGCTCCCCATGGTTCTTTATAATAGGTTTCAAAAAATAGGAAAATAAATTAAAATTAAGATACCTGCCCATTATTCCAAAGAATAGTTGTCACAAAATGCAGATAAATTTGAATAGAGGCATTATTTTTATGTTCAATCTAACACAAATTTTGAATCCTTTCCAATGCTGGGAAACCTCAATGGAAACTACTGAGATGATCGTCACAGAACACCTACATTTCAGACAGCCCTGCTGTGCATCTGATGTTTTGGAAAATCCTGTCCTTCCAACTAGTGGATTGAGATCTGAGCTGGTCTTAGACTGCTCTTAGAAAAGACCATCCTGAAACAGAACAAACAAATACACTTCCTTTCTGGGACAAGCCGAATTATATTCAAGCCTGAGAGAATCTTGATTAAAAGCAATGATTTTGTCAGGAGAAGTCTTCAGTGTAATGAGATTTGCCTACAACTAAATGCACTGACTTTCATAATCTTTTTTTATATTTTTACCCTAGGACCATCTCTCAGGGTATCATTTCAAAAAGAAAAGATGATAGGAGACTCCAAATGCTAAAAGATAAGTAAATACTGCATATATATGAATAATTTTATTTATAATCATGTCGGTCTCTGCAATGTATGCCATATATTTCAGAAACTGCACTCAACAGTCATTTCGAGTTTAATAAAAATAGATAGGTCTATATATATGGCATTCATTAATTATTGTAAATACTGGCAAAAATATCTTTCTGAGAGACGGTAATCATCCCAGAACACCAACCATGTGCTTTAGCATATTACGAAGAGGAAAGTCATACCAGTGACTGATGAAGGTTGATTATAACACTATACAACAAGAATTGAATTGGCAGCACTCAAGGATGAATACCTGAAAAAGAAAAAAAGTTTATTTAATGAATATTTTATATTCACCAGTTGCTCATGGAGAAATAGCTACAGCACCATTTAAAAGGTGAAAGCTTTACATGCACTTCTTATAAAAAAATTAATAAAAAATTACTTGTTATTCTGGATCTGCAGCTACTTCTTTTTAGAGAGATCTCACCCACAGAGAAGTGTTTAGTTTTTGAACTTGAGCTTCAGCAAGGAGAAAAAAAAACACCCAAGAAATATCTTATTTTTATTAATTGAATTAAGAATCTACGAATTTTCCGAAGTTGTGTTTTTTCATTCTGTCTCTGTGTGATGAACGGTGAGTAACAGTAAGATCATAAAGAACACTCCATTAGACTTTATTTTTTTTTAACTAAGCAAATATATTCTTATAGATTTACATTACATAGACTTACAATAAGGGAATACATAATATTACACATTACTACTGTGCTGTTATAGTTGCTGTTATAGAATAAGCAATATATCTGCAGATATTTGGAATATGTGACCTTCTTACTAGTAACAAATGAATTATGGCAATACATTCATCAAACCACAAATGACCATCAGGTGTTCTGTACAAGGACCTATTCTATAAAAATTTATTTAAGAAAAAAATCTTGGGAGAGTTTTGAAAGTGTTTTTACAGTTCTTCTTCAGCTATTAAGTTACAGTAATAAATGTCACATGAAGAGTCTTTGTAAGATGGGTTAGGATAAAAAGACAAACAAAAGTAAAAGGAAAGATATTTTAGAAACCTTAGGACTGACTTGTAATATTTAGTGTTGCTCTTTCAGTGAAGTTTCTTCTAGTGTTAAAGCAGTAATCATTCTGCTTTTAGGAAAAATATGTCACCATTAGTACTTGAAATGGGAGATTTGCTCCAATGTGAAAAAGGTTAGCTGAGAAAAAAATAAAATGGTTGAGTGACTCAAATGCAGAAAACAAACACTTTCTGATGAATAAAATTACTTTTATTATACTGAAAAAAAAAGAAAAAATCTCAACTAATGAGATCTCTTTTTTGGTAGGAAATTAATACCACCTGTGAAACATTCTGATTAAATAATGCTTGAAAATGCAGATCTCTGTTTGGATAAAAGAAATCATTCAGAAGTGAAAAAGTGTACAAAAGTTGATCTAAACTTGAGTCAGCAGGTATTCCGAATAGGCATATGAATCTTACTGAAAAAAACAATCCAAAACTTTGAAATGTGTGCTTTGAAGCAAGTTTTATGATTTGAATACCAAACCCCACAGGAAAAAGAAGATCAAAGACGTGATTGGGGGGTTTGTTTGTTTGTTTCCATCTCTCCCCAAGTTGTTGTGAACAGTGACATCCCCTAGTTCATTGTCTGCAGTCACACAATAACTTGGTGTTCTGGGTCAATGTAGAGAATGATCAGTTATGATAGTATGTTTGGTATTTCTAGCTCTGAATAAAGATGGCATTTGAAAACTAAACTGATAATAAGCAAGCAGAAAATTAAACAAGTAATCCTTAAACAAATAGCTTTGAGTTTATAGAACAACATAAATTCCAGTTGCACATTTAATTTAGTGGCTGCCCTGGTTAAAACTAATTTCTACTGTCAGCATTATTAACATGAAAATGATGCACATCTTACTTTAATAACTTGCATATAAGTGAAAGTTAATGTTTCTTCAGTAAGCTAGATACGTGTTTTCTGGAGTTGCATCTGTCAGAAATATATTAAAAGAGTATCCTTTTTAGAAACCTCTTTAGAAACTTTCATTTTTACTCCTAGAACATATTAAGATATACAGCCAAATGATTCCTGCAGTCACTTTGCCAAAACTGATTATCTGAAACAGCTAGAGGCAATATTATAATTGGTAAAAATAGCAGTTTTGGGTTTTGTGGGGTCTCTTTCCTTTTTTTTCTCTTTTTCCTCTTTTTTTTCCTCTTTTTCCTCTTTTTCATCTCTTTTCTTTTTTCCCTTTCCCTTTTTCTTTTTTCCCTTTCCCTTTTTCTTTTTTCCCTTTCCCTTTTTCTTTTTCCTTGCTTTGGGTGTTGGTTTTTTAGACTTACTAAAAAGTTTTGGAAAAGCTCAAAGCCAGTGATAAAAGTCTGCATGAAGGAGATACTCTAGGCACACAGACCTAACTCTTCCCTTCTCTATATACACAGAAGGAAACAAAATCTCTTTCTCACTGTTTTTATCTGTCCTTTTATTAAAACTCTCAGACCCTGTCTATGTAAAGAAAGAGAGATATATGAAATATGACATGAGCCATACAACTTAGGTACCATAGGGCAAACTTCTGGCTCAAAAGCAAGGCAGTCTGCTAACATGCTGAATACAAGGACAAGAATTTTAATCTTGATACAATCAGATGCCTAAATAATAAAAACAAACCAAAACAAAACCAACTCCTTATAGTGGGTTTTAATGTTGCTGTTCTAAAAAATGTGAGTATGAACTATCATTTGACTAATGTGCATGGATCAAATCCGAAAATAAGTTCTTGTTGTGTTACTGATCCAAATATTTACAATTTTAAACAAACCACCTATGTATTCTCCATCAAACACCTTAAAAATGTTTGTCTTAATGGATACCTTCCCGCATAGTACCTCACAAGAATATATATACCAAAAGCAACATAAACATGTAGCAAAACAACAGCAATGCAGAACAGTCCTTGACTTGCATGGCATTTTCTGCCTGCAATACTTACAGAGAGATAAACTATGAAGAAATACTACAAGGAACTTAGTGTCCATTCCTGTAACAGTATCCTTGAATTTGACCATCTCTGTGAACTTTTTTGTAAATTCTCTGGTCACAAAATGTGTTGTATAAAATAGAGGATTTGTTTTATTGCTGAGAAGTCAATGGTCATTAGTTATGTAAAGTATCAAAGTGTTAACAGAAACCTCACTGTTCATAAAAGAATAAAACAAATGTTCAGCTGAGTTTCAGAGAATGCTTTCAGAGGGCACAAACAAGAAAAATACCAAACAAACAAATAAACAAAATCAAAACAAAGCACCAAACCCACATACTGCAGGAATCAAATATCTTACTTTTAGTTATAAGAATTTTAAAATAGCATGTAGCTCCATTCTTGAAATCTGAGAGATATTAAAACAACTTGAAGATAAAAAAAAAACCAAAACAAAAACAAAAAAGAATCTCCCCTCTGAATAATTTAGAGATAAAATGAAAAAAACCTTTACAGAATTTTATTACCCAAAGAAAGCAAATTATATATAAGGAAACATGTTTAGGTACTATGAAGAAGCAAAAAGCATCCATAATAGGTGTTTAGATATTATCATGGTACATCCTGAGAATGATACCAAAGAAGGAATTATCAATGTATGTGTAGTAGATATACATAAGTCCCTTTTAATGTTGTTTAATATATATCATGAACCCTGTTCACTTGTCATTTCCAAGAAAGGCACACTACTATACCAGGGTTGTGAATGTTACTTAACACAAACAAGTTCCCTTTTATTCCTTTGATTCCTGTGGCAAATAAGCTCATGCCATGGCCCATAAATACCTTTATCTCTACAGAAGTGCTGTTGCAGGGTCCTCCAAAATTATCCTGGAGCTCTGCCAGGAAAATGAAAGTAAGACAATGGCTAACCTTACATGTTCACTGTAAAGGTTTAAATTCCATAGGTTTCATAAGACATTTCTCCAGGGATTTTTTGAAAAAAAACTTTTCTCTGCTGATACCAAATCTTTTGATGTCTTCTATCACCAGCTTTCTGATAGCATTACCCATGATACCACTTTCTTAGTGAGATGGAATCTAGCCAGGAAGAGATTGAAAAAATACTTTATTTACACACACAATTAAAAGACCCATTCTTAGCCAGGGACATTCATTTTCTTTTACCTGTCAGTGAGCGAATTTTGGAAATGCTTCTGTGCACAAAATGGTGGCAGGCTTTCATTTAAAGTTTATTGATTTGTGAAAGCTTGTATAAACTTGTACCTTATAGAGGTGTGAAAAGTCTTTAACTGATGTAATGGCTATAGCTTGACATTTTCTTCAGATTTTTGCTTGTAAAAGAAGCAGTGCTGACTAAAGAAATGTTCTGAACAGATGTTTGTAACCCAAGCGACATTGGTATTACTACAGTTTAAAATACAGTACATCTTTGAACCTTTTTACGAAAGTATATTATTCAGGAGCCAGTATTTATAGACAATATTTATGTCCAACTTACAATGAGGGCATTTATAGAACTGTATGTTTCAGTATAGCTCAGTAAGTCCATAGTTCAGTAAGGCACGGATAAGTTTTCTGAACTGAATGAATTCTCTGTTTGCCTTCTAATACTTTCTTCCTAGTTAAATAAGCTGAACAAACTGTGTGAGTGAATAACAAAAAAGATAAGACTTCATCTTTAGGAGCTGCTACTTGCCTTAAATCAAAGACAATTTTCAGAACCAATGTTCTGGGTTTGGTTTTGTTGTGCTTTTTAGAGGTTTTTGGTTTTTTGCTTGGACAGTGTGGTTTTCTTTATCATTCATACAAATCTGCAAATAAAAAATTTAGTTCTTCAAGGCATCATCAGAAATAAATCTTGGGGATGACTGTAGCAGCTTTTACCATTTCCATGGTCTAAACAAAAAGTGAAGTCCAGATGCCCCTGAGACACACGTCCTTTGCTTTACTAAAAATCAATTGTGGAGGAAATATGATCTAACGGGTAGGTAAAAGACACCAGTTTAGAGCCACGCTCTTTTGCAACCTTTCTCTGACGTTGCAAAATAACCTCATCCCAGATTGAGGAAACTTGTAAACTAAATTTACAAAGCCTATTTAAGTATCTACAAACAGTACATCACATGTTTATACATGTTTATGTATTTACCTAAATAAAGGTGACATTTTTGACCATTCAAGTGAAATTAACAATAATCACCTTATTGAGCAGGATAGGAAGCATGGAGAAATGCTGAGGAGAAGAGATTATTTCTAATCTGTTTTTTTTCCTTGCTTTGGGTTCCTGGATCTAGGTGCTATGCTACGTGTAACACGTATGTGCCAAAACCAGCCACACCTGTCAGGAGATGCCTGCATAAGGATAAGCTTGAGGCTTGCTCTGAGACTGCCTTAACGCGGTGACATTCAGCTCTGACAGCATGACTGTATTCTTGATTTGCAAAGTAGTAGCACACATAAAACCAAATTCATTCTTTACAACCTCAGGAACTTAATCAGGAGCCTCGCTACCCTAGGCTTGCTCTGTAAACAAACAGCAGTAGCCAGTCTCTCCTAAAAGGCAATTCACATCTTTAGCAAGCTGACTGACTCTTCAGGAGAGCTCAGCTCCAGTTTAATGGGATATTAAAGAACTGAAATACATACTTGTTCTTTACTGCTTGAAGTCAGGTAAGATAAGTCCTCCGGGTGTCTAAAGAATTTCCTCACAAATGCTTTGGCACATATATCGTAAGTCATTTCCTAAGACTTAGGCAGATTTTAAGTACAAAAGAGCTCTCCTGCTTTTGCCATCCCCTAGGCTGGTACCTCCTAGAATTTCTGTTCCCTAACATGATACTGCCTGGCACACCTAAGTAAAATCTGCATAGAGCGAGTCAGTCTGAAAGCTTATCTCTGATCATTCCACATACAGAGAAATCCAAATGAAAGAAAAATCTGCCCATATTTCTTTGTTACTAAGAAATAAGAGCAGTGGAAAAATATTTTGCTCTGTATGTCTTTGTTTATAGAGGTGTAGCTCTTGCTCCTAATAAATTGAGTTCTGTAGGAACTTCCTTCTCAGGATTCACAACATAATAGAGAACACAGATTTAATAAAATATTTATAGAACTCTGTTAAAATAAGTAGCACTGTTTTGCTCAGAAATCTCAGATACCTTTCCATTCTGTTTCACTTCTGGTAAAGTTATTATAGAAGAGTAGCAGGAATATATTGCCAGAAGAGTATCACCTTATTCCAGGGATGTGGTGGGAGCAGATGCTGGTGATGAGGAGCTGGAGGCCTCCCAGGGCAGCCTTCTGCCTCCCAACCAGAGGTTGGTTCTGGGGAGGAAAGAGATCATCCGTTGGACAGTGAATGCTGTGAGCCCTGCATCAGGGCCAAACACAGCTGAGGCTGGAGTTTCCCCAGAGTCTTCCCCTGGACCCTGCTGAAGTAGTACATATTGAAAATAGAAATGACAGGCCAAGTGGACATCTTCACTTTTTGAAAGGGATTAGCATGCTTGTTTCCACTTTTTTTCAGCCTTTTTACACAGATTCAGTGCAAGCAATGCATATAGTACCATTTACCAGAGAAGGAGAAAAGCAAATAACAGAGGTGTTGTTTCAAATGCACATGGTTGCTACAAAGTAGAAATAGGTTTGAATATATAAGTCAAAACTCTGTAGCTGATTAAAAACTTGACATAATCACTTTTAATTTTATTTTAACAGCATTAGGTTAACGTTTTCCCATTTTAAGGTGGGTAAAGTCCTATACACAAATTGACAAGCAATGTGTTTATTATCTTTAAAATAAGTGAATAAAGCAACAGATAAAGTGACTTCCTCTGTTCCTTTGAGGTTTCATCTAGGCTATAATAAAGCGATATGGACAATCCATAATAAAAAATTCCAGGAAGACCATAATAATGAAACTGGAGGTGTCACTACCCTAAAACACTGTGAGGGCAGCGTAGGGCAAGCCAGTGTATGTCCCCACAACCATGACTACAGACTGGACAGCTGAGGATATATCAGGACACATTTCCAAGACAAAATTAGAGCTTGGACGTCAAAGAAGTAAATTACAGCTTCATTAAGATTTTCTGAAACAGTGCTTGTGAGACGTATGTAATTACATATCTAAATACCCAATGAGAAAAGTGCAATTGTCCGCAGTGCATGAATCCAACAACTGCTGCTTTTACTTTCCCAAATTGATTTGCCCATCCCTAATATCTCAATTCATAAAACTTCAAATGTGCATCACAGAAAGGTAACTAGTTCCTCTAATAAATATTCCTTCTAAGCCAATGGGATCAGCACATCTCAAGTGAAACCAAATCCAAAAGCATTTATGATCAACTGTTTGAGATAAAGTGTTTAGAAAAACATTTGATCTTTTTTCAAACAGATCACTCATCACTAATGTATTTCCAGACATAGAAAGATAGAATGTGCAACTATGTAAATATCCCTATCATCAGAGCAGTTACAAAAGAAGAGTAAAATATTCACATAGGCGGGAAGGGTAATGCCTCTTCCTTCAATATACTACAATATCATAGGGCTGATATTAAGTTCACATCTAGCTATTCCCCCTGCAATGTTCTATTACAGGTTCACCCATAACCCTTGCTGTGTATAATCTGGGGTTACTGAGATGTCATACTGTAGGGTATTTACTACTTTAACTGAACTTTCTCTTCCCATGCAGTGATATAGCATATAAGATCATCATCGCTCTTTCCAGTAACATTATGTTCTCACATTTCTACGGCATACTAAGAACTTGAATAACATAAGAGGCAAACAAGTGAGTTTATACTATAACAACCTGCAAAGGTTCAAATCAGAAATGAAACAACAAAAACAAAATTATGAACGATAGTGTTGGGTTGCAGAACAGATTTTACCTGACAAATTAGTCCTTGGTCCTAACTCAGATCTGATGTGTAAACAAGTTGAAAGGAGAATAAAGTGATGTAAATTACATCTTCTCTCACTCTCTCAGCCCATAAATTATGCCAGCCTACCCTCTCACAATCTAACAACTAGTATGGAAATATCATCTACACCCTCCCCTTTTGGGTCCTTGCCTACCACATTTATTTTGAAACTCTGCAAATATAGTGAGAAAAAAATTATGTGGAAGCAAAATTACACAAAATCTTAGTGTAACCCTACCCTTTCTCTTGAAACCCAATTTAATTTCTTCTTTCTTTGAAACTATTACACAGTGTAAAACTTAAGTGTTAACAACTAAAGCTTACATAATTCTCACAGTTCCCAGTCAGTTTGGAAAGAGACATTACATTGTAGTTTCAGAGTAAGGAAAATATTTCACCATCCACGAAAAATATGATAATTATTATAAAGAAAGCAAATAATATCATAATACCATGAATTACCTCTAGGTAAAAACTAAGTCAATAATTCTCCCCTCCCCATAAAATCTTTCACTGTGTTACTCATCCAAAAAATACAAATACTGACTTTCAATGCAACATTCACAGCTCTGCACTTTAGTGTGTGCACTTAAACATTCCCTCTTATCATTTTCTTTTGTGGGTGATTTATCAGATGTCTATACTACAAGCATTTCACCAGTATAGACAAGTAGAACTTTATCCCACACCAGCAAAAACTTTTTAGAGAGCTGCATGTTATGACCCACCCTAGGTTTTCCCCACTCCCCTGTGAAACTCCCTGTGTTGACAAAACAGCTTTTTATCTACATAGCTAAGTTAATTAGTGATTACAATTGTTCGTAACCCCTGGCAAAATATACTTGAAGTCTGTATTACAGGCAAATTAAAGCTTTTTTTAGCATAGCTATAAGATTTGTTTTGTGTCCCTGTGGCTCTTCAGAACTAGAAAAGAATGGCAGTCTCCCACTTTTCTTTTTCCTCCATGCACAGCAAAATCTTGTCAGCGATCAGTCTGGAGCCTGTGTAACTAGCAGCAGGTTAATAGGTGACTGGTCCTTAGCTGCTGCTCAAACAGTAATTTGTAGCATGTATCAAGAGTTACACAGGCATCAGCATATAAAATATCAGTTACTCTTATCTTACAAAGCTCTAACTTTGGAGACCATTATCTCTCCCATGTAAACCCAGTGGTGGCAGGTAAGAATTAGTAAGCCTTCACCCTTAGTGACTTGTGCTGCTGCTTTTCTGTTAGGAAAGGCCTAGTACCAGCTCAGAGCTAAGAGCTAATCCAAGTTTTGCAGCCTCTACAGCCTTCAGGCTTAAAGATTGCTCCTTTCCTGGCTCGTCTCCTTTAAGTCCATAAAATTTGCAAGTTTAGGGCAAGCATTCCATAATGAAGGACTGCCCTCATAAATCTGAAATAGCAACTATCCATATCTAAGTGGCATGCAATGGATTCGAGGCCCATCCCCTAACACCTCGTTTGATCATGCTTTGATCACAACCAAAGTTCACAAGACTATTTTCAACTCCTGCAATTATAGTTCTAGAAGAATGGAAAAAAGGTTTTGTTCAGTGGTGAAACCAAAACTTTGCTTCAGTTTGAACTATTTTTAAGAGTCCATGTAACAGTTATGAGTTTACAATATGAAGGTATAGAGACTTTTTTTTAAAAGTTTCTTTTTAAGTCTAGAAAGCAAAATATTTAATTAGAAAATACTAAAATTAAATTTTAAATTTTCTAGATTCCTCTAAATATAGGATGAGGTGAAGCTGACTTAATTTCACAACAAATTTCAGAACTGCTGATTCCATTTCCTGCCCTCTCTCTCTCCTTAAAATTCATCCTAGTGTTTCCTCCATTTTCCTGTCTGGTTACTAACATCCTGGTCAGTCTTCCTATGATGATTTCTTTATTCAGCCAGTTAATCTATGACTTATTATAGTAATAATACTGCTTTTGTTTGTTTGGTTGGTTTGGTTTGTTTTTGTTTTTGTTTTTTTTTTTTTAAATGAAAGACTAATATTAAGGTGTTGTTCAATCACATTCAGACTAATTATTTTCTGAAACAGGATACCTACCCCAAAGCCACACATTTCACTTGCAGAATCACTATGCATCATTTAAATAGCAAAGGAAACAATCCAATTTTTAAATGATTGTGCCTTAAGATAAGAAATAATTCAACTAATGTTTCCTTTGCTCCTATTAACCTGGCATTTAGGGCTTTTCTTACCCATTTTAATTCTTGCTCATTGTCTTTGGTTTATGAGTCAAGTCTTTGGTAATAGTGGAGCTATGGGAGTGGCTTCAGTGAGAAGATGCCAGAAGCTGCCCTATGTCTGACAGAGCCAGTTTCAGTCCCAAATGGACTCACCACTAGCCAAAGCTGACTCCATCAACAATGATGGTAGCACCTGTGTGAAAATATGTTAAGGAAGAGGTAAAAACCACTGTGCAAAGCAGCTCGGCAGCTCATGGAGAGGAGTGACAATAGCTGAAAGGAACAATTTTGCAGACATCCAGGTCAGGGAAGAAAGAGAAGCAGGAGGTATTCCAGGCACTGGAACAGAGATTCCCTTGTAGCCCATGATGACGGCCATGGTGACAGGTTGTCCCTCTGCAGCCCAAGAAGGGCCACAGTGGAACAGATATCCATCTGAAGTTACAGAGGACCCCACACAGAGAGGCAGCTATGCCCTTAAGAAGGCTGTGACCCCGTGAAAGACACCATGCTAAAGAAGGCTCCTGGAAGGACCTGTGACCCCATGGGGATAAACCCACACTGGATTCCTGCTTCTGGCAGGATTTGCGGCCCCACAGGGGATCCACATGGGAGTAATCTGTACCTGTTCCCCATGGAAAGGGCACACACTGGAGCAGTTCATAAAGAATTGCAGCTATTGGGAAGGACCCCCATTGGAGAAGTTTGTGAAGAACTGTCTCCTGTGGGTAACATCCCATGGTGGAGGTGAGGAAAGGTGTGAGAAGGATGCAGCAGCAGAGACATGTGATGAACTGACTTCAACACCCATTACCCATCCTCCTGCACCAACTTGAGGAGGGGGGAAAAGGAGTCAGGAATGAAGTTGAGCCCAGGAAGAAGGAATGTGCTCTATGTTTGTTCCTATTTGTTATTATCTTACTCTGATTTTTACTGGCCACCAATTAAATTAATTTCCCCAAGTCAGACGTTTTGCCCATGAAAGTAATTGGTGAGTGATGTCCCTTGCTCTTATCTCAACCTACAAGATTTTCATTGTATTTTTCTCCCCCCAGATTGCTGGATGTGAGGGAGAGGAAGTGTTTCGAGGGGGAGTGATAGATAGAGTGGCTTGGTGAGCACCTGTCAACCAGCGGGCATTTCACCCCATTCATTCTCTGCCCCTCTAATCTATGAATTTGATATTCCTTCCTACCTGGTCCTAATGCATCAATATGAGGGAAGACTAGAGCCTTCTTTTGATCAGCATCAGCCACTGCTTGAGGAATTCTTTTATTCTACTATAAGTCCCAACATACTAAAGAAAGCCAAAAATTAATTATGGAATTATTGTCACTTCCTAGGTATCAACAATAACTACCAGGCTACAGGAAAAATGTGCTGAAAGTAGTATGAAAACTTGGGGGGGGGATGTTATTTGAATTATCCTGGTTATTTTTCTCAGCCATAAGTGGGGGGGCAACAGGTAATTTAAAAGATATATATTTGTCAGATTAACTCTTGCAGTCACCACACAGAATTTATGAGGCATGTTAGCATGTTGATGATAGTGGAGTTCAGGCAGACACTTTGGCACTCAGGGAATTAAACAGCTTTGCTCAAAGTTGAATTTTAATATGTAGAACATTTGCAGTTATCAGTACTGGGTACTTCAGGATCGTGTATCTGAATACAGCGTGCCTAAATTGAGTATTATCCTCTCCAGGCATATAATACTTAATTTACAGTAGCCCTGAGATGACCTGTACTGAAAACAACTTGAAGTTTCATGTGCTCTTAATATCCAGGCTCACTTATCCACACTGGCCAGTACCAACCACTGGTGCCACTCACCTTTGTGGTTGCTATCAAAGCCTTCTTGAGAATAATCAAGATTGTCTCATTGTCCTGATATTGGCGTATATGCAAAACTCCTCTTTTATCAATGTAAGTTTGAAAGACACCTTCATATCACAGAAAAACATATCACAAAAAGATTTTGCGTTGGTATGCTCAGTCATGGAAGTACCCATGTCATGGAAGAACCTTGAGACCAGTAGATTTTACACTGAGATTTATTAAAATACATTTTAGAAATAGCATGAGATATTTCCTTAGCTCTCTCACCATTGGTTTAATTCCAGGGTTTATGAGTATAAAACATAGTCTAAAGCACAGAAAATCTTAAGTCAAGAAGAGCTGAGCTTTTCCTCTATGAAGACTGAGCAAAAAAGAGTTTTAACATTTCAAGGAGAAACAACCAACACAGGAAGTAAGATTTGTCATAATAAATCAGATCACCCACCTTTTTGCTCTGCTGTCTAGTGCTCTGACTAAAATTGTCCAGATGCATTAAAAGCTTGAGGTAAAAAAAAATACAAGCCCATTGTGCATGCATGAAAACTACCTATATTTTCTTATCTCTGCAGGAAGTTCTCTTAGATCCTAAAATATGACTATAGTTAACTTTTTACTTTTTTTCAAATCACCTGTTTTAATGATACTGCAACGGTATTGGAGAACAGGCAGAAAAATATATAAAGCAGATACAAGACCAGATAGGAAGTAATTTTGATTACATGTAATTTTTCTTTTTTTTTAGTCTATAAAACCTTCCCTGAGATTAGAAGATGATCCCGCTTGGTTAACCATGTCTGAAGTAGGTTAGCTGTTTGACTACACAAAAGCATTATAGGATTAGAATTGGGATGAGCATATAATTGTTCAAAAAGCATTAAATCATTTCTATAGCTGTGGTTTAGAAAAGCCTGTTATTTTCTGTGGTCTTTTGTGCATTTTCCTAAAGTGGAATTTGGAATTCAGGAAGCAGTGGTATTAAGAAACTTGCTTTTTTTGCATTGTTTTTCCTGAATAGGAACACCATTTTGAGCAACGAATAACAAAGCACTCCAGAAAGAGGGAATAAGCACTCTTCCAGAGAATGAACAAAGTATTCAAATTGAAGACACATCTGGAAAGAGAGGAAACAGAGGATGTTGATTCCTTAGACATCTTTGGCATTAGCTGCAATCAACATTTTCCATTCTGAAACCAAAGGAATCTGTTGCATTTACTATGTTGTCCAAAAGAGTTAGGAAAAAAGGCTTATAAATTCTGTAATATAACAACTATAAATCTCAATTGCTTTATTCTTCATCCTATGGTCCCCAATCCTAATACTAACCCAAGGACATAGTGGAATGTTGATGGGTTTTCCTCCTATGGGAACAGACTAATTAGGCCTTCTGAGAAAAACTGACACAGAAAGGTGAGGTTGGCTGCAGTCTCCTCCTATGCCATTAAAACTCATGACATCTGCGTTATAGCACAAGTCACTTGTTGATATCAATGTTAACATTAATTTGTTTAGGCCGTTATCTAACATCCACAAAGCAAGCTTTTAAACAGTTTTATAGTTTGTTGACATTGTAACGGTTAGGAAGGTTAGTGTAAGCCCACTAATTCATAAATCAATGTGCATAAGTGAAAATGTTTAATAGTCCTTGCATTTGTTATCATTCAGGATCAAAGTGTTATTTATTCCTGCAGAGATCTTTCAATTTTTTGATCTTTGTAAAGTGAAAAACAGAAGAGTAGTGTTTTTCTTTCTGGTGCTTTCTGTACAATACCTTGTACTCTCATTCTTTATTCCAGCTTCCATTGCTTTTATGTTTCAGAGGTTTTAATGGTGCTACAAAATGCCTCTAGTATTTTCCACCCTCTCAAAAACCTACTGTTCTACCTAAAAATATATAACATAAAAATAATGTGTTAGCTTCTCTCCATTCTCAACAATATAGTTGGTTGTTATGTTCAGACAGTTTTGTCTGAAAGTGTTAAATACTTTTCTCAGAGTCCTCCAAATCTCAGCTGTATTCTGTTTGATTCCCTGAAACTTCATGTCAGTTCTTCCTGCATCAGCTTCAGTGTTCTTCTAAATCAGAAGAATGGTGGTAGGATGCAGCCCCAAATACAGCAGGGGTTACAGCTTCGATGAAATCTTCCTCTGTTTGAAAAACTAAGAGAAAAATATTTAGTCACTAGAAAACCTGTTCTTTTCAGACTTTATAACCAATTTTTCCCTTGCTTGGGCCAGAGTGTGATTGAAGCACATAAGGAGAAAGTAGAACCTAGGAATAGATTTAGCTGTGGTGACTACACAAGTAGACTCTTTTTCCTTCCCTCAGTTTCCCCACCCCCGCACACACTTTCACTGTAAGCAGTGCTCTGCAAAGACTTTGATGACAAAGATTGCTCTGACAAAGCTGGTGATGTTGAGAGGAGGATGCTGAGATTTCTTTGTTCTTCTGATAAATTCCTATAGCTAAGACAGTTCTTTACAATGCTGTCAACTGCATCTGACTCCCTGCTCTCCCTTAAATCTAGTTTTTCTTATTCTTTTGCTATTCTGTGACCAGCAAAGATTTGAACCATAGAAGTAGGATTTATCTGGCTCAGGTGTTACCCCTGTGGGCAAAGTACCAGGTGTCTACAAAGGGCTGTGTTGCAGTCTCTGATACATAAGATATTCCAACCCTTTTATCTGAAACATGCAATGACAGCACGTGGTCCTTGGATGCTGCTTCGCTGTCCAAATTAATAATGAAGTCCTGGTTTATTATGCTTAGCTTGTTGATTGTCATAGTTCAAGGTCTATCTCTGTGTATTAGCTTTCAATGTATGAAAAGGGAAACATTGTGTTCACTTAGAAAACAGAAATCAAGTATATTGACTTAACCATGCAAACCCAGTGACAGATCTATATAAGAAAAGTAATTTTACTATTAATTCAAATAAATACATTCTTAGCTGAAGAAAGATCATGAGACTCAAATTCATACTTTTGAGTATAAAAAGTATAAGTACAGACTTCCACATTTACAGAGCAACCCATATACCCCTGAACATGTCATTCCAGCTAATTATTATATTAGTCTTCCAATTCTGAAATAGCCATTTTAATGATTTAGACCTGTTTTACTATAGATGATATATGTCACATAATATATATGGCACTTTCTTTTTTATTAATTTACTAGAACTCTTTTATACGTTTAGTGTTGCAGCTGTATTGTAACATATTTAGTCAATAATCAAAAATGGAAACCACGAAAATTATACAAATTGAAACTCTAGGTCAAGATTTTAGCAGTTTGATAAAAACAAATTCTAGATATCATCCTCTTCTTTAGTTATTATGATTGACCTTCGCACTGAAATAATAAGATAATAACTATTACTTGCTTCTTTTAATAAAGGGTGAAACGACTTTGAACACATCACTGACAGAATCTTCCATAGTGTCTATGGAAGTGTAGAAACACTTTTCCTCAGACAGCCTAAAGAATTCCATCCAGGCACAGCACACTGCACTTACACAGAGGTGAATGATGCAAGAAACACAGCAAATCACTTCCATCCTATGTGTGGTAACTATAATCTATTTCCCTGTGTTCCTTTCAAGTATACACACACAGAGAGTATACTGCAGCCTTCCCTAAACT
The DNA here is from genome assembly GCA_013400055.1 of Nycticryphes semicollaris. Lineage (NCBI taxonomy): Eukaryota > Metazoa > Chordata > Aves > Charadriiformes > Rostratulidae > Nycticryphes > Nycticryphes semicollaris. The sequence continues at coordinate 1,291,873 of VXBJ01005738.1, read as the reverse complement.
TTCTGAAGACTTTCTTTAGTGGGGAAAAGAAACATCAAAACACTGCATGCAGTTCACCTCACCAAGTCATTCTCCAGATTGAGCACTACTGCCTCATTCCTCCTTACTCTTACCTCGGCCACATTCCTTGCCACTCCGGAGATCCAGTTGCTCTGGCTGACCTAGTTCTAGATTGGACCTGATTCCTCTAGTCCTTGATTAGACAGTGCTTGTCTGTTCAACAGTGCCTTACCCAGCTGTGCATCTCCCCTTGAGAACCCTTGAGAACTGCTATTCTGTGCTGTTTTACAGTGACAAAATGTCAGTCACACCAAGGGTGGAACGGCTTCTAGTATGTATGTTCACCAGCCTCATGTATCAATACAGACCATTAGGAGTGCCTCTTAATTCTGGAGTTAAATAAGTTGTTCCATGATATGCCACTAGTAGGTGGAGGAGCCATAATTAGAAAGTAGGTAGCATGATTTCTGACTAACTGTTTCGTGTTTTTACCACACAGACTAGAACTTCTCTTTCCATCAGATAAGATGTCTCCTCACGGCTCTAGTACACAAGCTGTGATATCTCATGTCCTCTAGACAGATGGCAGAAGACAACAGCATGTTGTTATTAGCCAGTGCGTATCAAAAAGATAAAACAGACTTAAAAATGGGGACAATAACCTGCCATGTTAATACTGATCTGAAAAATCCAGAGTATTAAATTTTTGAAAATTAATCCCACCTGGGCACTTCCTAAATTTCTAGATTCCACAAATTATGAATTATTCAAATAACATAGATGCGCCACAATCTGACTCAAATCCAGATACAAGAACCTCCCTAGATATTGTTAAAACAATATTTTGGCTGAAAGATGAGATTAACCAAAATTTTAGATAACCAAAAATTTTCTGACAAAGGTATTTTTTCTTCCTAGGAATTTTCATATTTTTTTTTAATGCAGTTTAATGCATCACTATTGTTGTATCATCTTATCAAACTAATGCTCAAATCCACACACTTCTTCAGGTCCATAATACTTACATATTTTACTACAATACTGTGTATAAGCCATTTTATTAAACAGGAGGATTTCAAAATAATATGTGAGCTCATCTATTTTATTATTTCCCCAAGTGTCTTGAAGCTTAGATTCAGTCTGAGCTTCAGATATGAAGTTTGAACTGATTTTCGGTATCATGACGTTGACCAAATGCACAAGCTCTCTTGCAGAAATTTGGATGTGTCTAGTAGACCTTCTCTTTCTGAAAATGAGTTAGCTATTTTTCTGACATGGCTTTCAGAGAGCAAATAGGGCTTCTGCTAAAGCTATTGACTTGTGATACTGAGTATTTTTAATAAGTTATGATAAAAGAAGTGGTCTTACCAAATGCAAATATTTGCAACATTTCCCAGGCGTAGCACACCTAGAGAAGCTCTACATAGAACAAGCTGCTTAATTTCTCAAAATCAATTGATACTTCTAAGAAGACATAATTTAACTGATGAAGATATAATCTAAAAATATTGATGAGACTGAATTTTGAGAGACATATTGGCCAATATTGAGTCACAAAAAAAAAAAGATGTATTTATTAGTGATGGGTAGATATTCGATTCTAGCTGTCTTGGGTATTTTCTTTTCTGACTGCCAGTATTTCAAGTATTTACCATGTCTTTCCACCAAATTTCTCTTCATGTTGCCAGGTAGATGTAAAAACAAAGCAAGATACATTAAAAATTTGTAGGAGATTATACAACAAAACATGCTGGAACTAAAGATGGATATGTTCAGCTACCAATATTTTCAAACAGTGCTTGAGTTTGGGCAAAGTTATCATTCACACCTCTGTCAGGCAGCAATACAATTACAAATTCCATCTTTAGCCAAACATGTCTAATATCCTTACTACCTAATGACTTCACCTATGTACACAGAGGATAAGATACAGACCATAAGTTGACAACAAAGACACCATGCAAGCTCAAGATTTCTGGGAGAAGGAAATTTCTCCCAGGACAGGTTTTGTTCATCCTGCTAGCTTGAGAATTTGTACAGGTTTTCAAGATATAAACATTAAATATAACAGCTGTATTATTTCTTATATTGCAAGGTTAACACTAGTGACTTCAGCGGAAGTATTGTTCAAGCAAAGCCTGCAACCCTGAATCCTAAATCCGTAAGGATTATTAAATACTAGCCTGGATCTCTCCCAGCAGGGACCTATACTCAAAACAAATTACTTTCTTCCCCAGTTATTTTTAAGTGTTGCAGTTCAGATACCAACTGAAATTGATGCATCTCATTTAATAAGGTCTATTGAATATGACTAGAGGACATGGCAATGAATATGACTAGAGGACAGTGGCAATGTGATATGCTTAATGTTTGGACCTGTAGTCCATAATCTGTTAGAAAGATCTCAGATCTCAAAATCTTTCAGAAGTGGTGTCCATCCTGTGGCAGGGCTGAGCACTCTGGTTTTTTGAACTTAATTTAGAAAGGAGACCTAAATATATGTGATATACATATCACATTTTACTTTTTAATAACCTGCTCCTTAAGGTAGTGTTGAAGCATTGTTAATGGTGAAGAATGAAGTTCCTGTTAATATACATATATATATATATATTTTTTTTTTACATTGTTTGCGATATTAAACTGTTTCCCAAAGAGTGTCTTTGAGAACAGGCCCTTTAAAAAAATTGGACACTCTCAGCGAAAGCCATATTTGTATTCCACATTGCAAAGTTGGTATCATACCATAATAGTCATTCTCATGATGAGACTTGATGGCTAACCTGCCAGTATGTGGTTGATTTTCTTTGGCTTTCTTCCTCCATTTTTTCACCCGCCCCCCTCTGCTCTTTATAATATATTTAAATAGAGAACAAATCACACATTTTTGACAAGCAGGAACTGGGGTCAGAACCAACCCCCATCTCCTTCCCAGCTTTCATCTGCCTGAAGCAACATGGCTTGTCTCATCTCATCCCTAGGAAACAAGCCAAATGGAACATGCCCTTGGTAAGATCTGCCTCTCATCTGAAAAGCCTACTTTCCTCCTTTAGCTTGAAATTACGTTTCGTGGAGTTCTCAAAGAAAATAGGAAAATTGTAAGACTCCACTAAATATGAAATATTCCAGTAAAAGGACATAGGAGTTTGAACTCTTGAGGACTAAAAGGTGGAGGGAAAAAAATAATGCTCTGTTTCCTCTGGAACAGTAATAGGTCATGCCTGCATTGGTAATGTGAAATGGGCAATTTCACGGGAGGTGTGCCAGTGTTACAATCTGAAGAACACAGACTCAAAAAGGCCAAATGATTCAAAGCAGTTAAAACAGCAACTCCAATTTAGCTTTGCAAGTCGGAGAGCTGTGGGTGGGGTTCATGGCGTTGGTTTGTTTGTAGTTTTTTTTTCCCCAGATGAAATCATTTTGCTGCCTTCATAGAAGTGCCAAAGAAAACAAATACATGGCACCTCATGCATACATTTCAGCGGTGCATATATAGTAATTGTCAGTTACCTATTGCACTAACTGCACCATTTCAGAAATGTAGTAAATCTAAGGATTTCCCCACTGTACCAAGGATCTCAGCACTGCACACAGAGAAACTAAGTGACACATAGAAAAGGGTTAAGTGAACTATTTAAATCTCACTGTATACTAATACCACTGTAAAAACTACCTTGCTGCCTCTAGGCTAAAAAAGAGCTCTCTAAATGAAGGCATGTGAGCAACGCATTCTTGTGACAGCAGGGAAGAGCTTCCTGTCTAATCATTTATTAGTTGTTTTTGAACTGAACGTAAATTAAGTCTGAGGATTTTGACTGCTATAAACACTCCTTAGCATGCATGCAAAATATTCAGGGAAGAAATACATACCTTCAGTGTCCAAAATATTCACACTTTCTTTCTGGAGGGATGCTTCTATTGCATCCTAGGTACTACCTTTTACGCCAGATGATAATAGATATTTTTCTAGGTATGTGACATTCACAGCAGCCGCTAACAGTGACAAGGAGTTTTCTTGTGCAGCGTGGCCCTGGAGTTTTAGTCAGGAAGGAAGCTGCTGTTGAATTAATGGTCTAAAATCAGTGTCAAATAAGTTATATACACCCAAAGTCATCAGACACTCCAAATTCTAGCATCTGGTCTAGCAAAGACATCTTCTGATAAGGCAGACTTGCAGGCAAGAAATTATGCTCGCTTATAATTTTAAATATGTGACAACAATAGTAACAAACACTTCTTAAATTGTGATCTATTAAATATTGTACTAGTAAGAATCTTTCACAGGGAGCATCCACGTATATAAGTTGACTAGGAATGACATAAAAAAATGGAAATATAACATTTTACACAACCTCCATACACCTGTAGACTATTAGAGTAAATATCCCGATCCTGCAAGAAGAACTATTATAGCTGTTAATCCTTTGTATAAGAAGTTATAGTCTACCCTACTTACCACCTTAAGGTCTGGAAAACTAATATTAGTGGGACACAACTGAGAGGAAAAGAGCATGCCAAAGTTGCTTCTACTAAATATGCAGTTGTTTATGAAGAAAAGTTATCAAATCTCTACCCACTAAGACATTTCAAAAGTAGACTGGTAAAAAATGAAAAAAACAAAACCAAAACCTTTAAATATTCTGCCTGTAAAAATCTTATTCTAGCAGATAGATGTTTATAGTTTCTTTGATTCCAGTACAGGTTGGTGAACAACGGAAAATGTTTTGAAATTTTTTTGAGGAGGAGGAATATCACACCACCCTTCTTTAAAATATGTCATCTTCATTAAAACTCACATTAGAAAATATATCCTAATTTAGGAAAACTTTTACATTTGTACTTAAATTTAAACATGTGCTGTGACAGAGGAACTACAAACTCTATGGTTTTGCTTGGTTTCCTGTATTCAGATGTAATTCTAACATGTAACTGCCTCAAGGCCATGGTGAACTCTTTCAAAAGCAAGCAAAATTCTGTCCATCCTAATTCACATAGCTAGCCCCAGAAGGTAACTAGACCATCAACACTGATGGAGTGAGGAATCAAATTCATTATTGTACCAGATGCCTGCGAACCCATTAACCATTTGTGGTAAAGTATGGAGTGAGTCAGGTGCTACACTGGTCTGGTGATGGCACTTCATGGTGCCATCAGAATTTACATCTAAACCTGTTTGGATTGCCTGAGGGTTTTTGCCAAGCTACGTGATGGTCTTTGGGCATTTTCCCTAGGCTATGTGTCTCTATCAGATAAGCCAGTGTCAGAAGTAGCCTAAGAGAAGAGCAAAAAAACATTTCCCATTATTTCTAGGGCCATTGATTCAGGTAAATATTATTACCTATATGGTATCTGTTCCTTAAAGAAAATTATTTCTGTTTCCAAGAATGTAATAAAACAATGAAGTTTCTAATCAGTATTAAAATGCACACACACATTGGCAACACACATTCCCCCACATGTTCATAAAAGCCAGCTTCTTAAAACTAAGACGATCCAAGCACCTGTTAATGCAGAAATACAGTAACACTGTTGAGGTACTTCAAAAACAGCATTTCTTGAACACTAATAGCAAAAAAAAAATAAAAAAAAATAAAAAAAAAATTAAACATCCTTAGTCAGTGTCTTGACACTGTTCTTCATAGTGTAAGATAATTGGAGGTAAATGATACCACAAAAGCATTATTTAAAAGTATCTCCAATCTATAACAAAAATTCAAGATAGAATCAAAGAAATAAATGCAGGTTTTCCACAGCTGTAAAAATATGGGAGATAAGTGCATAGTGTAAAGAGGATGAGGAGGCAGAAGAGCACTGTGGATGAAGATATCGTCCTGGTATTTTGATATTGCATATAGCTTTCTTGATTTTGGACATATCTTTGTCCCTTGCAGTTCTGCAAAGCCACCTTTTGAAGTCCTCTCTAACACCAATTTCTGAAGAAAACACTGTTTCCTTTTCATCTTTAAAAATGTGGTTTGGAAAATTCATTCCTGGTTTTGACACATTTTCGGTATTAATGATTTGGTAAATAGTGTGTTCATGAGATTGCAAAGGTACTTTTTGAACCACACTGAAACAATAAAGAACTCACTAGAATGAAAAATATGTGGAAACTACTGCAAAAAGTAGAAAACATTATTTCCTGCAGTCATGTCAAAACCAGATTTAACACCTGTGTAATTCATATGTAAGGAAAGAACCAGCTTAGTCTTCAGAGAACACTGGGCTGAGCCTTCTTTGTGGGCAGAAGATGCTTCTAGATGCACTCTAAGTGTAAGAGAAAGATCTTATCTGATTCCTTTAAGTCCTTTCATGGAAATTCTAAGTGTAAATAAGAACCAGGAACACAATTTTTAAAGTATCCAGTTTAGATATAATGTGTAAGCGGGTGGTCCTCAGAAGGTCCAGATGTTTGAAGTACACAGGTGGCCCAGAGATGTCAGTCCCCCCTCCCCTCCTGCT
>VXBJ01005738.1:1263720-1285387 GCA_013400055.1 Nycticryphes semicollaris | reverse complement strand
CCCCACCTCCACCAGGATAATAAAGAATATTGAATCTGAAAATCTGAATTACAAACCTCCAAAACCCTCTCCTTCAGAACTTGTGCCCCTATTGCAATCAGAAATGCCTGTCTTGTTCTTGCTTGCTTCTTAAGCAACATATAGTGTGCGCAAATGAAAATACTGCTTTTTAAATAAAAGCAGTATGACTTCTTTCAAAAGATATTTTATTGGAATTATGTAAACAGAAGTGGGTGGTCCTCAGGAGGTCCAGATGTTTGAAGGACACAGGTGCCAACAGTTCCCCTCTTCCCCTGAGCTAATAAATAATAATAATAATAATAATTGCTGTTGTTATTATCATTATGGAAAAAGACTTTGCTATGAACTGTTTCTCTTTATTCCAACATCATTGTTAAATTTTATAGCAATGGACAACATTAAAAAAAAAAAAAAGCCTTTAAAAGGAACATATTTCTCTGGTTTTATGAGCATCTAATAAAATTCTTATTAAAATTCTCAAACACCTAATTCTTGCACAATGTCACTATTTTCATATGCAGCAACATAAATGGAGACTGTAGTAGAAAAAGTTAAGTATCAGTGGTTTGCTATCATTTATTCATCCATGAATAATAGTTTCATTAAACAATATGTTCTTCTGAACTTATTAATTTCAAAGCATTAAGGAAATGTTCAGCATTTCAAAGTCAATGTTATTACTTAGTTCTAATTCAAGCACAACATATTCTTCACTGATGGATCACTAACATTTACAATCACTGTTCTTCATTGATGGATCACTAACAATTTCAATTAACCTACCTACGATACACAGAAATTTTCACAGGGTGACAATACTTGATAATAAAGACCTATGCAAAGTCTTCAGAAAGAGAATTGTAAGTAATGACTGCAAGCTGAAGTCAGGCAAATTCCACTTAGAAATAAAGCACACAATTCTTAGAGAGAAAGTTGGAAAAAAAAATATTGGAAATTTGGTTTGGAAATAAACAGATAAATGAAGCAACATGACTTTTCATATTCAGACAGACCTGGATTTGTGACACCCAGCTTCAAGCATTTTAATAATGTGCTCAAAATAAAAAGCCTTCACTCTTCCAACAACCAGCTGAGAGGAGAAGGCATTTTACAAGGGTGATTCTGGTTCTGAATGTCTTACTGGTTGCCACACAAGATACCAAGGTCAGTTGAGGGAAAAATTGATGAATTTAGATTTCATATAGGGAGTATCAGATTAGACACATCAGTTGTCTCAGTTGGAATTAAACTTCTTGGTTCTACCTTTTCCATATGACACCGCATGCATCTCATTTCTGCTTTGAAAGATCTACTTCTAAGGCTGATAGCAGTTACATCCTCCATGCCCATTACTGCAATAATGAGCAGCTAAGCCAAATAAGGCCTGCCGTGGCAGTTATTTTAAGTGATCCATCCACTAAAACAACTATGGAGTAACAATTAATTCAAGGACCACAGAACAGTCATCGGCTAGTGATGACTTGCAACAATAAAGTCCAATATATACCAACTGTTGACCTAGAAATGATTGTATAAGCCATTACCAATTTTCTGAGTCACCTAGTCAGCTCTCCATTGAGTCTTAGATAATATCTTGTAGCTGAGCTCAGAACTGCTAACACAAAGTTATAGCAACTTCTCACCTAACAATTAGTCATCCCCACTCTGCTGGGTGTAAATTTAATACGAAACATTCCTTGGTAGTTTCTGCCCCCACGCAGCCTACAGAACTTCTGTTCTGAGCGAACACTTAACTTCTTGAACATTTCTGTAGCCTTGAGGGAGGAAACCTATTCAGATGAGTAGGACAAAAAGGCTTGTGCGTGCCCCAGTTCTTACTTGCCTTGAATCCTAAGTAGTCATCCATACAAATGATGACTGTGATATGGATGTAAAACAAACCAACGTTTTAGTGTGCTGCTTTTCACAAGTCTAAATGACTACATAATGCAATTGCTGAAAGAGGCCCAGTCAGCACACACTATAAATTTTTCTATAAAGAGCAATCTTATATTGAGGTACAAAGTTCATATTAGACTTCAGATAACTGAATTATTTTCAGATAAATCGAACATGTGACTTATCAATGAGAGGTGATATATGAAACCTAAATTGAATCTTTTATTTTGAACAGAGTAGCCATGGAGATCTAAAGAAAAAGCAACAAATCTGAACCTTAACTCCCTGTTTACGATGGTGATTAGCAAGCTGTATGTTTTTCTTTCCCAATCAAAAAAATTATCTTTTTTTTTTTCTCTGTAAGACTTTGAACATCTACAGATTTTCTTTGCCTTTTTGGCTGCAAGCACATGTTCAGCTGATTGGTTACAAGGATTTCCTTTACAGTCTCTGGCTAGGTGCCACTTTACAGCTTGCTTTTCCACATTCTTGAAATGATCAGTCTATTCCCCCTGTTTTGGGGGAAATGGTTCAATCACCTTCCATGTGAGTTTCTGAGTTTTCCACCTGAGAACTTTGTTTTACCTGCCAAGATATTGTTGCACATATACATATCTAATACCTTTTAAAAATATACTTTGCTATTGTGTTCTTTAACTAAAAAGCAATACTATTTTTGGATGGTAGCTTCTTTTTCTCTGTTACATTACACAATGTTCAAATATATTTAAAGTCAGTCCCATAATAAGTTTTTCTTCATATATTAGCATTATTTCGAGATTATTTAAATAGAGTTGACTGAGTTTTGGTATTTTCTGATCTCTTAATGATTAATTAATAGCAAGCTCAATGTAGATCAAGCCTCAGTCCATGCTGGCATACAGGTATCTGGAACTTCTGTTTTCAGGTCTTCTAGTTGGATCTTAACAAATCACTGATTTCTGATCTATTCCATCAGCTTTGATAAAAAAAGCTCCATCAGGAACACGAAGAGTAATAAGTATCTCCTCATATCTTTGAGGAGATGAACCTTCAAGGTCACTGTTTTACCATTCTTGTCAGGTTTTTTAATAACTTCTTTTGATTTATCTCCACGCATTTGGGAATAATATCACACAGATGCCCTGTAGGTTATAGGAAATTATACTCTAATATAAGTATTTTCCATTCTACACAGAGCTATTATTGTTATTTCCTTGTTGTTTGCCATGAAAGATCTCTCTATTCTGAAAATATAACTTAATTATTTTGTTCTTATAAGAAGGATCCTACATTTGGCAACTATGTAATGTAATGCTCTTCTGTATCCAGGTCACCAGCAGATCAAGCCTGTAGCACTGACCTATTCCTTGCATTATAACCATTATGTTATTTGTCACTACACAAGTTTTGGCATTCTCTTCACCAGCTAGGAGTAAAGTTATTTTCTAATTCAGTGAGAAAAATATTAAATAGCTTAGGGCTAACATCCTGTCTTAATCATATTCAGCAAAAGAAATCATCATAATAATCAACATAAAATTTTTATCCCTACGTATATTTACATCTAAAATCCATTATTAGCTATTTTATTATGTGCCAAGGCTGGCTTTGTGTTCTTCTGGCTCATCAGTCAAAGTATACTGTGAAAACTAGTCAAATAGCTTACAACACAACTCTTAAAAATGTACAGCAGATTGAAGGGCACAGCTACCTGCAAAGTGTATTACCCAAGATGTAATCTAAAGCCATAAAATGACAAGAGGGAGTTATAGCTGAGAATGTCAGAAGTGAAAGACAATTCTATATACAATATATATGTGCATATAAATCCACTTAGATATTTATATATAAGCTTCACTATTTATAAAGATGCCTACACTCTTTCTATATAAATACATTGATTATGATATCGAAATAGTCTTATGAAGCCACCCACAGGATTACATGTATGAAAGAAAAAGACCACCAACTTGGGCTACTAAAAAGTTCTGTCATAACAGTTGTCACTGAGGCACATACTCCCAGTGTTCGGTAAGTAAGTAAACATTTTTGCTAAATAAGGATCAGAATGGCACACAAAATGACTGGATGACCTTTGGAATTGCAGTAAAATTTATTTATTTGATGCATTTCAACAGGATGAAATGGAAGGTCATGCAGTACGTCTGCAGGACTGAATCAAGACCATCTATACTAAAATTTAAAGCTCTTAGAATTGAAATCACAGCAGATCAGAACCTTAAAAAAACCAGAATTAATTAGAGACTGATTGCAAGCCATGTGTTGATAACTTAAAAGAAATTTAAAAATTTGGTGAGTTTCAAGCAGTAAAGAAACACAAAGCACTAAGATCTCACACAGAATACAAGACAATACATATTATCACCGGTTTTCAGAAACACTAACTAAGAGTCTGAACTGAGTGGAAGAAAAAAAAATAATAGAAACTTAAAAGATTTCGACTTCTAGTCCACCAAATAAAGAATTTTGAGGGAGCTATGTATATATGTATATGTACAAATAGAGCAAATGAGTTAAGCCCTATGGAAGATTAAGTTATTCAAGTAAAAGTTTAAGCTGATAGAGAAATCAGTGTTTTACAGAACAAATTTATTATGTGACTTAAAGTTTTCTAATGGTCAAAAAATAATCTGCATCATGTTCTTACTCTCCAACTGTTCTTCTACAGCAACACCTCTTTACTTGTGCACAAAAAAGTAGGTTTAATATGAAATTGGATTGTTTTACAACAATAAATATTAAGATACAGATGGTCTTATAGAAGTATGGATTTAATGAGCCAGGATATCCCATTCATTCTTAGTTTCCTAAGTTGCAGGGTGTAAAGAACTCACCAGCTGTGACCCTCATCCACTTACTGGGAATGTATTTAACTGATAAGCAGAAATTAATTTCCTACACAGTAGGCACTTAACCACTACTACATGGTATGACAGCCAGTCATGAAGGACATAGACTGAACTTGATCAGGCAATTTGCAAGCAAAGTATCCCACATTCCATTAAGAACCCAATGGGCTATTTCATGTCCATATTTGGGCCTGAATGTCTCTGTATACAACACATATGAACACAGAAAAAGGGTTGCTAGGTGTATAAAACCTAAACTAGTCTAGTAAAGCATATTAGTTTTGAAAACAGTACTGCACAAGAAAGTCAAAGTAAAATTTGTCATGACAATTCCACCAGGAAATACAATTTTCACCTAGACTACTTTGGTGTCAAATCTCACAGATTTGGTTCAGATGAGGGGAGAAAAGTTAAATAAGATGCTTCATTTTAACTAAGATAGGAGCTCCATATGTAACCCCCCCACACACATATTCCTCGATTATTTCACGTTATATTTTTAAGGATCGTCATGCTACTATAAACTTTTCAACTTTGTCACTTGAGTGAGAAGAACTTATTTATTTTGAAAATTCTCTACAAGCTATATTTTGTGTCTAAACCCTGTTGTGCAGGGGAGTTGATAGCACTAATGAAAATAGACAGTGGAATAATAGTCTAGAGTTATGATTACTACATGTAGGATTTTGTGACTAAGCTACACCTACTGGTTAGTCAGTCTGCTTCTTTTAATGTCTTTCAGGGAAAGATACAGACACCTGAATCTTAAACACTTTTACATGCTTCCCAAAATACTTTTAGCTCCAGGGAAATTTTTGTAATATAGTTCGTGATTTTCAATTGCTTAATAGTAATGACCAAAATTACTATTTTATTTCTAATTTCTCCCTAGTGTCAAAAAAAAGACTGGTAAAAAACACAAACCACTAAGAATCATGAGTCATAACTTCAATAGGTAGTACCTGATTGGGACTGAAAACCAAGGGAAAATGGCTGTTGAGAGAAATAAAGCCTGAGAAATTATAATTTATTTTTTTTCCCTCCGTTAAAAAGGTCTTTAAGAAATACAGGGAGGGCTCATCAAGTTGAAGATTACCAGACAAAGACATATTACTTTTTCGCAAGACTGCAGATTTGGGAGCCAGGTAAGCCTTAATAAGCATTATTTATATTATAGCAACATTCATAAGAACAGTCAAAATCTGGGTCCCAATCTGCTCAAGCACTGTACGTGACTGAATTCCTTACAGTATGATTCTTCTGCTTTCCACCCAGCTGTCTAGACAAGTAAAGGATGTGGACACATTTCTTAAATCATCATAATGCCACAGGAAGAAGCTGTAATGAAATTCTAGAAAATGTATGTAAAGGAGCGGCAAGTAAGATTGAAGATTCTCCCCCCAATAAGGAATTAATAAGATTGATATCAAACTATAATATCTACTATTTGTACAATACTTTGAGGAAAGCACACAGAAGGACCTGAAAAAAAAATGTAGTGAAGGAATTTATAGAGGGATCCATCTCTTTTGCTTATCAGAAAGCAGGTGTCTTATTACAGTGCTTAAGGAACTTAAAAAAAAAACAAAACTAAATGACTAATCAGAGAAAATCAAAGGTTACTAACTGATAGTTGAAGATACACACTGAAAATAGAAATAATGTAATTTTATTTATTACTTATTTTTTTGGCAGTGATCTAGCTAACCATTTTATTTTTTAAGGTAAGTTGTTATTAAATAGAAGTTACTGTGGTCACTGATGATCATATTTCCATGACTAACAGGTACCTATTAGCTCTACACATCTATGTGTCTATTTTAATACTTCACAATAGCAGCCATAGTAGTGAATTACTTATAGCAATTGACATAAAAATATCAACGAGAGCAGCAAATAATAAATCAGAAAAGATGTTCCTTTATTTAGGAGATTTTAGAGAAGGAAAATCTGGAAAGGATGGCAATATTAGAGAGTAAAGAATGGAGCATCCACTGAACAAGAGTTTTCAAGATAACAACAGCTTCACAATTCAGAGCTTCAATTATCATTCATAGTTACATCATACAATTATCATTACTTGAATTATCATTCCAGGTACATCATACAAGTGGATGGAGACTAATATAGCCCTTCACTAGTGCTTGATTTGAAGCCATATAATGAGGTCAGGAAGGGTAAATCCAGTGAATAATCTAGCTTTGCCATCAGTGGTGAAGACACGATCAGACCCATAGCTTGCTGAAATCACCATTTCTGATAAAGGGAAGATTTTTCTGATTGCTGGCAAAACATGAGTCAGGCATTCCCAATTCCTCCTACTATACGCACACAGGACGTACACAAAACAAACACTGCTTGTACGATTTGCACCCTTGTTGCATCAACAGTGGCAAGTGACTCTTACCCACCTGCATGCGTCCGGGCAACAATACTGCACTCACTGAGAGGGGAGAGAGGGAGACCCTCTTTATCTGCATGAGGTGAGAGTGGCTCATTTGGCAAGTCCACAAAGATTGAGGGGGAATTCCCTGAGCATCAAAACGGAGACACCATCAAGCTATTCCTCCAGGAGACATCAAAATTTAAAGTCTAAACTTACACAATTAAATACAACCATGTACTCAAGGAATAAGTACCGGCTCACAGTCACCAGCAAGGAATAGGCTTGATCGATACTAAAATTTGTCAATGAACATCAGGAGTGACATCTGATGACAGTGTCCTACCAAATGTTAGGAATTAACCATCTGGAAGAATTCTCTTGCCAAACAAGCTCAGCTGCAGTGTCAGAATTATATGAGGCCAGCAGAGCTGCTTTGGACAAGATCCTGTACAAGGCTATTTTTAAAGAGATACAACTAACAACACCTGAACAAAATAATCTGAAGTATACAATTTTCTACATGATTACTATTTCTCCCATCCAGTATTTAGAAATTCTGATCTGTCCTCCTCTAGGCTTCAAAACCTTTCATCAGCACTCAGTCTTATAACAGGATCATTTTGTTATTGTCCAATGAGAAATCTCTTCTCAGTCTTGGTATCTTTGGGAAGCACAATATGTTGAAACCTAACTGTGAGACAAGGAGTTGAGGCTGGCGCTGCATTTGTTTGTAATTGCTTATGGTCTCTTCTACTTTATTTTTTTTCCTCATTGGTGTTGCACCACAAAATGTGTTTGCTTCTCAAAGCCCTTTGTAAGCAAACTTAGAACAGTAAAACTGTAAGTAAGTCTCAATCACACTTCATCATGACTATAATATATACTAAAAGTGTGGAATTCACTACCACAAAACATTAATGTAAAAAGTAACATTTACATTAATATAAAAAGCAACTTTTACAAATACTTACCGGTACAAAACTATAAGGCTTGTTAATAAGCATGAAAAGTGTTTTGAAGGAAATGTGTTACTGTGATGACGTATTTGAATTAGGTGAATTGTGAGAGTAGAAGTAGGAAAGAGCACATTAAACTTCTGATTTCCACCGTTATCCATAGCAGGTGACATAGATCTAAGATTGATAGTTCCACTAATACGAGTCTTACATCCTGCCTCCCCCCAAAAAATCATAGAAATTCTAACAACTGGGACAGAGATGGGCCATGACCTTTCCTAATGTGTGCTAAGAAAAAAAATGCAATGGGAAGTAAATGGATATAAAAAAATCTTACTACTACTACTACTACTAATAATAATAATAATGCAGTATTCTAATGAACTTTTGCAGACTTGCTAATTCAGTGTTAATTGTATACAAAAATAAGTTAATGCTACAAAAAATGTTAAGTTAGTGTCATAACCAAAAGGATTTCATAGTCATCATAAACGGGATGAAATAATTCTAAACATGGGTGGCATGCTCTTACTGGCAAGTGGTATATTCTACAGAGTGATAACTTAGGCATTTATTATTTTCTCGCACACAGCGCCTTAGTGTATATCCTGCAGGTCATCATTGTGCTCTTAATTAGGAATTCTGAGTAGGAAACACCTTACTGTTAGTATTATTTATGTATTTCTTAAGGATTTAATGCTGGGGGTTTTGGTTAGACATACTCTTTTTTTTTTGTAAGTGTGTTTATTTATCCCATGAAATGAATGGAACATAAATACTAGCTTCAACTGGAAATAACAACACCAGACTTCTCCCTAACTTTAATTTCATAGATTCCCTTATCTCCGAGAAAATTCCAAATAAATTTGATAGCCCTGTCTGTGTCTAAGACAGCCAGTGGCCAGGCATTTATCTGCTGAGCTTCACGATCTTTTTGTATTGAACAAAGTTCATTTGTTCACAAGCACAGGCTTTCTAAACCATTATTCTATTAAATGAAGCACTTATCAGAGAGATGAAATCAAAAGTCAGTTGTACAATGTTTTCCAGGAAGCTATGCTACAATGGCTTTTTTTTTTCCTGATAAAAAGGGATCAAGAAATGCCCTGAAGCATGACATGATTTGATTACTCATGTTTATGAACACATATATGAATGGTTTTCTCACACCCAGAATTAACCCGGTTTAACACATCTAATATTATTTATTATTTATACAGTAAAATACATGATCAATGCTATGGTGTATATATAATCCTTAAATAGAGATGGAGGATAGAAGAGTAAAGAAGAGTAAAACCCTTTAATTTAGTGTCAGTATAATCACTGTCATTTTGCAAAAAGAAAAAATCAAGATTTGATCTTTGGGGACATTTGAAACTTTAACTGCAACATGAATCAGACGTATGTTTGAACAGAATAAATTAGTATGTTTTTCAGACATTTTGTTATCATATGCAGTTTATAAATTTTTGCCTTATTTTTAAAACACTTTTTTCTCCAAGTATCTTAGTGACCCAAAATTCATTTTAACTGCTGCAATCCCCTGACATTTACCTGTAGTATGGGTCTCTAAAAAGGTTGGGTTTTTTTCTTCACCTGACAGAACAAAATACTGAGTACACTCAGTAGTTCTGTGCCATAACTAGTTAATTCTGGTATGCCAATAAAAACCACAACAAATAAAACAAGCTCCCAGAAGTGTTTTTCATTAGGAAATTTATTCCAGTTCCAAGTCAGGACTAAAGTAACTTCTGAATATTTTAATGATCAATTTATACTCCTTATTGACCAGATTTATGACAAAAAGTGTGTCTTGCACATTTGTTACATTTTATAAAGTAAGAAAGTTCTTATCAAAAGAATTAGGCTTTTATTGTTGATTTCTCCACTTAAATAGTGGAGGGAGTTTTTCCTATGAGAACATAGCAAAGTAAATGAACAGTAACTTCACTTCTCCAAGTCTCTGAGCTGGATCTCAACTTAAAAGGCTTCACCCTCTTCCCGCGAGTTCATCTCTGGACAGTCCTGATTTTTCACTTCTCTGAATCTATTCAAGCCCCCTGATTTCTCTTCTCCCACAGATATATTCATCTTCCTACTCAAAACACCACCTTTCAAAGCTCCCAGACCACATAGTTTCAGTTCCCCAGGAGATTTTCATGTTGCTGTTTTAGTGGTGTTGTGCTATGTTTGGGGTGGGTTTTTTTGATCAACTTTCTTGATTTCTCACATTTATCTGAAAGAAGACTCCATTTGCAACTGCATTTAATGTAGCTTAGAATATTTATAGTACTGCATCATCATAGACAAGAGGGGCTAAATGAGACCTCAGAAGGAATTTGTTTGTGTAGTTTAAGCCCATTACTTGCTCCACCCACCATGTAAACAAATAACAGATTACACCCTCCTTCTCAGCAACCTTTTATGTCTTTAAAAACTGTTGGCATATTTCTCTTCATCTTCTGTGATGTAAAACACTTCTGTTTCATTTCAGTTTTGTAGGTTATCTCAAACCAGGACACTCCTAAACCTTTTTCTTAGCTCTCTTCAATTGGGCTAGCAATCACTCAAGCAATGAGCTCAAAATTACTCATGTCCAAAAGCCTAATCCTTACAGTTTACCCTTGTGCCTTCCAAACTACAGCTTTGTTCATATGCTCAGTTTGATGTTTGCTTTTTAGTAACAACATACCTGGTTTTGATTCAGTTTGTGATCTGTATTATATACTTTTCCTGTGGATCTTGCACACGCTTAAAGGTTTTCAAATCCTATATTTATCAGCTGATTGTTTCCACCTAGACTCTTGCCTGTAAAAACAGTTTAAAAATGTTTCAGACAGACATTCTCAGAGAAAGCTCTATTCAGTGAAAAACAGTATTTTCTAGTGGAAAACTTGAAATTGCTGTTTTTCTTGCAAGTCCTATAATGAAATCCATCACTCCTCCCAAGACTGACAAGAATTACTTGACTTACTGATGAAGGCAAGAATAAGAAAGTATTAAAAAAACCAATGAGAGGCATTGCTTGTCCAACAGGACTGAACAAAGGCAACACTAACCTGGGTCCCAGCTTCTTAATTAGAATCCAGTCTCGGTCACCATGGGAGACGACTATCAAGTTAGACACGCAAAACTTCCACTCCTTGGTCAGTGTAAGTATGGTGACAGTGACATCCACCTGTCTTTATGCCAAGCCACTTTCAGGAGTAATAAACAGTGTTAATTGTTACAGAATTGTTTCTTGCCCAGCCAGTTATAATCTACCTCCCCTGGCATAAAAGCACAATTTGGATGAAACATCCCTCAGGCCTGTTCTGGCCCAGAGATTGCCTTTAGGACTACACTGTGATGATGAACTAGATTTTAATCTTAATTGTAGCCCTCAAACTCAAAACAACCCCATGAGATTTCAAGGATGTCAGCAGATTCACAACAGCAGCAGCAACACAGAAACCAAACCACTCCTCCCCTCCTCCAGGAGCAATCTCACAACGGCACTTTCAATTCTATTATCACTTCTGTTCTTGCCAAAAAAATGCCAAAAATTCTTAAAAAAACCCACAGACGTTTGTTCTCAGATGCTTCCAGATGGAGTTTTGGCACAGCATCTGAAATATTTATTAGCTCACCAACAATATTCTCCTGCAAGGCAAACATATTTTTTTTCTATTGTAAAATCAACTACTGAAGAAGTTTGGGATTAATGCTATCTGCCAGCACAGGTTAACTGAGCAGACAAGGCTTAAAATCAATCACCCTTAGTGTGAAAACATATTCATTATTACAGCTAAAGAATACACATCCAAGCAGTCAACTTCAAATTAAATTGGCATATTAGTTAGATGAGATATTTCAAGCCTTAGAGGGCACTGTGTTTAATGGTAGGTGTAATAAGGAATGTATTTTTATAGCAAAGTAACATTTCCTAGCACTTCTATATTTACAACACCAGAAAAGTAAAAATGGTCCAATTGGCTTTGAGAGGGTGATGGCTGCACATGCACAGACTCTACTTTCCTAATCCTGTCCTTCAGGCTGATCTAATCTCAGCAGCCGTGAGAGCTGGATTCCAGGTTTGTGCAGGCACATAGACACTCCTTCATTCCCAGCTGCCTGAATCAGCATGGTGATACCAGCTTCCAGACATTCATACACCAGACTGGTTCATGATGTAGGATCCAGTGTCTCTAAAGCCAAGGATGCTCTGCAATAAACCTGAAAGACAGGCTGAAAACCAGGCAGAAGATAGTTCTCTTGACTTCGTTCCCAGAAAACAGACTACTGCCTGCTGATAACGCTGGAGATATCATATTCTATTACAAACAAGTTCAACCTTGCTTATAATGAATGAAATTACAGCAAGGAAAGACAGAAAATATCAATATCAAACTGTAGTAACCGTCTGATCATCCAGGATCCCCAAAAGTCCACAATAACATTTGTTGGCTTTATGTTTTTAGTGCTGGAAAGTCAGGGTCAGTTTTGCAGTTACCATACGGAATGGTGATGTGTAAGGACAGTAACTAATCAGCAAAAAGTGTTAGAAACAACACTCGGATGGTCCTGCTTGTTCACTCTGAACCATGACTACATCCCTCCTCCTCCTCCTCTTCAGCTCAGAGGATTGTAACCAAAATGGAGGATCCTTAATGGCTACAAACTATTAAGCTATAAAAACTATAAACTGTAAGACTCTGTGACATGCAATTTTGACAAGTCAGCATCCCATCTGCTTCTCCAGTGCAAACTCATCTCAAGAAGAAATCTAGAGGAAATCATGTTTTTATGAACCCGCGGGTTAATCTTTATGATATTCTAGCACATTCCTAATAAGTCCTCCAAAAATCCATCCTTCCTATCCCTGATTAACCATGTCTCTGCAGTAGTAGCTAAAATAAGGGTTAATGCTTAGTTTCCTGTTGTCCTTGAGGGATCACAGGAATTCACCATGGATTTCTTTCGGGCTTTGAAAACACTGGTAAAAAGGCAAACCTCATTCAAGAAACACAGTTTTAAGAATATTAAGCCAATCAATTAAGCTTTAGTCCATTGAAAGTGAGTGGATAACCCAATTAAGGGAGGAAAAAAAATTAGGCTTAATTACAAAGGACATGACAAAAATTACTAGGAATGACAGCATCCTTGAGTGAAGCCTCTTTCTGAAGGAACCCCAGTGGTGTTTTCTTTTAGAGAACAATCACTACTGAACATTTCTTAAATTGNAAAAAGAAAAAAAAACCACAACAGTCTTCTGGAAAAGCAATTTTAAATCCTGCAACTGATCCTGTAACAACATTAGATTATCCTTCCATTTATGCTTAATAATCAATAAGACAGTGGATAATTTACACCACTGAAACCACAAGCTGCCATAATTTCATTTGTAGTCCTTTGTGAGCCAATTACACAAAGACTTTCTTACTGTTTTCTTCAACTAACTCTCTTTAATGCATATTGATCTGATGCTACACAGTATATAAATCTGTCCCTCATCTGCAGGGAGGGAATAAAACAATGTTTACAATTGTCAAGATAAACTTGAGTAGTTTAACCTAATCTATCTATCCAACCAAATGTCACTCACATTTTCTGACAAACTGTTGAAGCGCCTCTGACATTCAATGCATGAACACTACTAACATCCAAAAACCCCTGAAGATAAAAGGTAGGTCTCAGGTTCAAACTCTGAAGAGACAAAGGAGCTGCAGTAAAATAAATGCAAGTATATAGTCAAACAAAAACTTTCATCCTCTATCATACGCACATATGAAAGAACTTTCTGGTAATAGAAATTAAATTAAAATGAACAAGTACTATACTAGTTTGTGCGTAACATAGGAAGATATGATGAACACAATTAAAGCTTCTTTTCACATCCAAGCTGATTGAGACTAAAAATAATCGTCTAGTGAATGCTTGGCAACTTGCAGGAAAACACTCAATAGTAAAGTACTGCATTTTGCCTGGTTTTCATCCTATTTATCTACCTACACAAAGTTCAGCTTGACTGTCAGTCTCAGAGCTGTGATTGAGGAACAAATGGGCAGGGAAAGTCAATCCCATTTTGTCACAATATGAAGTTTTGGATCAAAAACCGTGCAGATACTTGTGCTACCCAATATATTTATCCTGTTATTACTAAAATATTTTTTTGCAAACTGACACTTTTCGCCTGCATTTAGAAAATCCCCCTTGAAAAAAAGCATTCTGTAAATTTGCGTTCATACTATGTCTCTACTAGAATGGATCCTGCGTAGAAAGAGTGTGTCTAATGAGTGTTTGTGTCAGTTGGGAACTAAATTGCTCACAAGTAATTCTTGACATTATTCAAGTAGTGCTAAGTCTCTATCTTACTGAGTAATGACAAAGACCGGAAAGGACCTTGTTTTAGCTGTCATGATCCATTACTGCAGCATGTATCTTTTCAAGATGTTTAAGATTATGAATATCTCTTCTAATGCAGCTGCACTGGGCTTGGTTTGAGCCATCAGATATTTCCTGGAATGCATAATTACTAGTTAACACAGCCAAGAGCCATTTCAGGATCTTTCCATAAAGCTCTAAGAAATAATCATAAAACACATGAATTATTTGAACAAAACAAGGGCTTGGATTAGCTTTCAAGGAAACTCAACAGCCTCCAAGCAAAAGCTAACTAAAACATCTTTAAGAAGCACCTGCATACATAGCAAAACAGTAAATAATTTAGGGTTTGAGTTAATTTGAAGACTATACTTTCTCCAGAATGGTTGGAGCTAGAGAAGAAATTCTCAGCACAAGAGCTTTTATCTGGAGATTTATCTTGAGTTGTCCCTGAACTTCTGGTCTCATCTTACTGGTGTTGAGGTACTCATGTAATCAGAGACACACTTCATGCAGTCTAGATCTAGCTCATACCTTCATCACAGTGCCTCAATTTTCCCAGTCTCCACCACTACCAGATAAAATAGCAGTTTATTAAAAAACTTTGTACCTCCATCAAGCTATGCTCTGATCTCCCACAGTCTCAATAGGTACTGCTTCACTTTCTTACAGGGGTCACATCACCTAGCAGAGAAGAGAGGCCAAATCACAGGAACCAATTCTGACTTCAAATTTGCTACCTGTCACTGAAATCAGCTTCAAGCATAAGAGGGATTCAAAACATTGCAGACCTTGTAATCATTACAGAATGGCTTTACCAAGTCATAAAATAACAAAATCTCAAAATCAACAACTAAAACATTATAAGGACTAATATCAGCTCAGTTGCAGATATTTTTCTGCTCCATCCAGTGCTAGAGGAAGCAAGTTTCCTCTTCATGCTGAGTACACAGAGTTTTGACTCATATTACCAGGAAGGCTGGAAGGAGAGGCCTCCCCAAGCTTCTGAACTCATCTGGTATCTGCTCACACAAAGACTTCAATGTTCTGAGATAAATTAGCCCCTGGAATGTTTTTGTTTTTAGAACTGTGTTCTGAAAAGGCAATGTTTGCCACACATCTGGAAAAGTGTGCATAGGTTAAGGATGGAAGATGGGAAAACCTTGAGAAAATAAAACATGAAAAGGAGCAGACTGGGTGGGAAAACTGCTGCAGACTAATTGAGGGGGTGAAAGGGGACTATCCTATCAGGAGGATGTCTTGCAGAGAAGCTTACAAAGATAGCATTTTCTTCTGGGACTTGGAGACACTTCACTTGACACGCATCACTCCCCAGCAGAGTGGGTGGACAGCTAGTTTGAAATTTCATATGAAAGTGAAATCTTTAAGATATAAATACATAGAGAGGATCACAGAAAATCTACAGTTTGGGGTGGGATTTTTTTTTTTTTTTTTTTTTAAATAAGGACATCCTTTATTGCTACTGAAATGGCATACTACATTGTAGCTGTAGAACACAATGATTGGGAGAAAGAAAGAAGCCACAGAGGCTTTAAGTGCCACCCTCTAGCCTGTTTTTGTCTTAGGTCTTCATAACTGTACTTACTAGAAAACTGGAAGTCTGAACAAACAATATGAAGTGCACTGTAGTACATAGTATTTCCAGAATCTCCAATTAACTGCTTACTGCAGCCTATCACCAGACTTCAAGCCTGCACCTGATAAACTGCTGCCAGTCTCCACACTTCTTGCAGTCCTTTCCAAGAACAAATACTCTTTAGTACCGGTGAAACTGAAGCCCATTTCTACTTAGAATACTAATACCATTGCTAGAAAAAGCATGTCACAACTTTCTAATGCAGACCATGCAACTGATCTCACATGATGTGACCACTGCCATCTGTAAAGACCTACACAACTTTGTTACTTCTGTAGATATAGAAAAATAAAACTAAGCTGCCATCCAGCATTTGTCTAAATGCACTTTGTAATGAAGTGGGGGAAAAAAAGCACATTAATAATATACAAAGACAAACCAAATAAATTGTCTGCTAGGGCAATAACTAGCAGCCAGTAAGCTCAAGTAAGTATGTCTGCTCTTTACTAGCTTGTAGATGTTATTGTAATGCAAGGAAAAAGAATAAATCTGATCTGCAAACAAGAGTGAAGAGGGAAAAAGGGTCATAAAACCCAATCTTCTTCCATCACAATTATTCCAGACAAGTTATCAATATTTGAAAAGGACTCCAGGCCCAGTAGTAAATTTTAAGAACAGTTCTTTCAGTGTTGTTAAATGATAGGTTCTACAACTCAGATGATAATTTAAAGCACGTAACAATACAAAGTACACAGCAAGAGAGAAAAAAAAAGCTGAAATCACAGTTTATTGAACTACCAAGGATTAGCAGTTGACCTACAAGTTACAGGCTCTTGACAGCAGATTTTAAGGCCAGAGGTGAGTATTAGATTATCTGCATGTGACAGTCTAAAGAATTTTAGTTGGCTTTCATAGATGAGAGCAAAATGCTCTGTGTCAACTGAAGTATGATTTCAGGAGAACACCCACTTTATTTGAAAGCAGCAAGAAAGAGACAACCTACTGTTCTGCTAAACAGCTTGTTCTCTTAGGAGGTTGAACACTGCTGATCTGAATGTCCATAGATGGCAAGAACTTGAGTCTGCAATTTCAGAGTTTCAGCCAGAGTAGCTTACCATAATGGTCCATAAATAGAAGGAATATCATTACTATCTCATGTGCCTAGCACTGTTTCAAAGGAAGATTGAATAAACCTGAAAAAGCCTGAGAATTCAACCTAGAAGAGAAGAGGAAAAAGGGAGAGGGACAGAAAAAAACTTCTTTCTATTTTTCTTACTGACCAGCCTAACCTATCTTCTTCTCCCATGTCCCCGCTCCAGCTTACAGTCTTGACTGCTGAGAATCCTGATCCTAATGTCTACTTCCCCAGCATGTTGCACAAGAAATCTGTATGTCAAGGTTTTAAAAGTCAATTGTCAGGCAAAGAAGAGTCACAGCAATAGTGACTTTCACCACTCTAAGAATCTTCACTCTCAGCATTTTAGTGTAATTTGTACCTTTGCAGAGGGCACAAAAGTGTCTGTCAGTAAGCATGTCACAGTGGCTGGTGATCCTTCTAATCCTGTCATTAATCAATACATACTAATATTTGGAAAGTCTCTGTTAATGAATGTGACTTCAGTAACAACAGTATGTGACAGATATCTCCAGACAATTCCATTATATGCACATTTTAAACTTATCAAATCAAGTCTTTGTTCTCCTAAATAGTACCTGAAATGCAGACAAGAACATACCAGAAGTGTAAAGTTTCTTGAAACTGCTCAACTCTTACATGTCCTCTTTACATAACTGTTCACACAGATTTTCCTTCTGGTTATGTATTTACCAAACAGGTTTTATTAGAAATTTACCCTACTTTGCACAATAGCAGTACATTATAAGTCTCAATATGATTTTAATTAATCTTTCTGTCTGAAACAAAAGAACACTTTAAAGGGGGGGGAGGGGAAGAATAAGAACTACGCACAGGTGAGTAAAGGAGAGAGTGATGCACAATCTAGATGGAGAAGTGAAAGGTGAATAAGAATTAAGGTTGACATTAACTAGATGTGTGTGCACCAACAATAACTTGCTAAAAAAATTAGTTGTGAGCTGCCCCTGTTTATATTATACATCCATAAAACTTAATGAACACATGAAAGGGGCTGTCAAAGAAGTAGATCAAAGTCCGCGTTTACTTGCCCATAATCAACAGGCAAAAAAAGGTGTCTAAGCTTAGCCACAAAGGTCAGGTACAAGTTATTCTTTTTCATTAAGTATTTTATATACTGGTATCCCTGTGTTGCCCAGTGTGGTTGCAGAGTTACTGGAACCCTTCTCAACGTAGTGTATCTTTTTACATTTTTTACATCGTATAATTTGCAACAATAACAGTAAGCCATAAGGGTACTTTACTTTGCTTATGATTCACTGAAAAATACTGCATGTATGTCACATATGCATATTCATACTAAGGGTGCTTCATGTATGAATCTTTTATTGTACTTAAGAAGGGAAATATAACTGAGGCTTTGTAAAGAGACAAATTCTATTTTGAATCATTCTCCCCCACCTTTATTTGTTTCACAGTCATAGTGAAAACCTGAGGATGAAGACAATGCACAAAAGATGGTTCCTTGTAAGCATTGCTAGCAGGGATTGAGTGCCAGAGAAAAAGACCATCTCCTCAAGTCCAATTCCAATTTGAACAAATGTTTCACTGTGAACTATCAAAACCTGAGCTATTACTTCTTCTACATGTAAAATAGGTTTTGCAAAATGAAAAATAGCATATGTTAGTGTTTTTAAATCTAGGCTAATAACTGAACCTCAAATCTAGTCTAATAAGTAAACCTCAAATGTTTGCCTCAGCTTCGTTGGACTAATATATTTCACTTCAACCAGGTGCATCAAGTGGGTAAATTAATCTCCTTTCCATGCTATCACAGAAAAATGCAAAGGACTTAAATCCATCTCCTAGCTCTATATGCATTAGGATGCAATATACCAGTGACTGCTTCTAATTCTCTTTCAATATTAGTAGAGATTCAGATGCCACAGAAATTATACGGGCAAGTTTCGCCTGTTCTGAGAAATACATATTCACTCTGCCCCCTTTTTACTACTGGGAAGGCACCAATAGAATAAAAGGGAGTCCATCCTGCACCTGCAGCAGCAATGTTCCTCCCCTGGCTAGCATATAACCAATATACATACCTCCTGTTTCCTGTTCATCTGTTTCTAGCCTCCTTTATAGCAACAGGTTAAGAGCACAGCTCAATTTCTCTGGACTTTAGTTACCTCCAAAAGGCACGAAACATTCTGCAGAGCAATAAGAAAAAATGGAGTTATTAAAACTTACCCAAGCCTTGAGCCAGGACCTTAACATGTAGGAGGCTTAGAAGCAGAATAGCTGAGCACCACACCTGCTTCTGACACCAGCAGAAACAGCTCTTGCTCACTGTCTCTGCAAATTAGGCCATTTCATTTTAGGTTATCAGGTAATCATCGATTACTTAAGAAAAGCAATTCTTCCTTTCATGTTCAAGACAAAAGCGATGCATTAAAACAAGGGTACAAAGGAAAATTTCTCACAGAACATAGCCGCAAAGGCATCAAGATTGTCACTGTCTTCCAGAGAACTACACAGGGATCAAATGGCATCCGTGTACTGTACATCAGGGAACATCAAGGACCAGCTGCCCGCTCTGCAGCAGAGAGCCAAGGGAGAGAGTGCTGAACACAGCAGGCAGAGCCAGTGCTGGCAACAGGGTCCAACAGCATAGCAAAAGCCCAGTCAATGGGAAAAAAAACCACTGAGGGCAGAGATAGAGTTTGGAGACAAGGTAACATACCCATACAAAGCATCCATCCGGGTTGCAGGTCTGACAGGTGAAGCCAGGTCAGCTCAGGAAAAGGCTAAATTCCCAAACCTCAGCTTAAATGGAGCTCCTGGGATCATTGAAGGGATGGATGCCCCAGGTCAGCACGATCAAAGCCTTTTAGTACCCTCAAGGCCCTGTCAGTATAAGATGTTGTTGCTGCCTCTTATTGCAGTGGGCAGGGAGAGATTTGGGAAAAAAAACCCCACTCAACCAACCAAGCACAAACCAACCCGAAATAAAACTCAGTTCTGTGTCTGTTTCTTCTTGTGCTTAAGTTTTTGTGCAATCCATCTTCTCTGTACTGAGGACACAAAGTCTATAGTTCTTTGAGAAATTAAAAGGAAAACACAGACTTAGTCCCTTAAGAAAGAAAATCCCAAGTGCAAATAGTCCTGCAGGTCATCTCCCTACTGCCTAATTTATTTGAACAGCTGTGTATCAAGGCTAGCAGAATTAAGTGTCTCCTTCTGTTAACTATAAGCCATTTTAAGTAAGAGTTTGCAAATGTCATAACATTTCGTATTTAATCTATACTACTCCGGATTCAATGGGGTGTGTGGGGAAAATATCTCTTTTGTAATGCTTTTAATCTCCCTCCATTTACAGTGAAAAATTGCACTCACAGTGGCTTTTTCTATACTTGGATGTTTTGGACAATTAACATCCAGTGGCTACAGTTTAACTGGTGATAACATCAATGGGAATGGTATTGGTGCCAAGGGTTCAGGAGCTTATAGTCTCATTTCATGTCTGAGCGCATCTGAGCAGTCTCAGGTTACAGTTTAACTGTAGTTATGGCCCATAGAGTTGCAGTTTCTTAGACATAAACAGATCCCACCATAGATATGGCCACTGCTAGATTTTCCCAGCACCATCATTGTTATAGGTGTGACTGCATGGGACCGCCTGGAAGAAAGTATAGAACGTGGAGACAATTCCCCATGATTGTACTGTAAAGATCACTAATATTATCATAGGTGTTAAGATTCAAAAGAACTTTTCGGCTATGTTTTGTTTTTTATGTGCTTTCCACTCCTAACATTCCATTTATATTCCTGATCTCAAGAGAAAGTACTAACCATAACCTGTGGTCGTAATCAAAGAAGTAAATACAATGATAATGCTTTTTAAAGGAAGGATCTTAATGCAGTGTTATTTTCTCCTCTTCATGAAAGGCCACCACATGCCATCAACTCCCTGGCTGTGAGAGATGCTGTCCCGAACCTCCTGGCTCTGGGAAAGGAGCAGTGGTGGAGGCTCCTGCCACCTCCCAGAAGGGTCCCAACTACCATCTTGGTTGGTACTGAAGCAGAGAAAGGCAAAATTAAGTTTGCCATCTGTAACCACTTTGAGGATTTTGACATACGTGAAGAAGTGACCCGCTTGCCCATCTTGCAGCCATTCTGTGAATAAGAAGACAATTTCTGCCACTATCTCACTTCCACAGTTAAAAACAACTTTGCTCTGGCATTAAATCCTGCTGAGTTTTTTCCTGACTCTGCTGAGCACTGAGTCTCAGAAGTCAACCCCTGAAATGCTTCACAGAACCAGAGAGAATGATTTAAGCTGTGCTTTGAACTAAATGTAAATATACTGCTTTATTAGGTGGATTAAGGCAAAATTACCTTTATGTTTAAAATGAGGACCATGATAACTTAAAACCTGAAATAAAAAAAATGGGGAAAGAGCAATGGAGAAAAAGTTACAAAACAGAAATATTTGGT
>VXBJ01005738.1:1230489-1263559 GCA_013400055.1 Nycticryphes semicollaris | reverse complement strand
TCTCTTCCTCTCTTTCTCTCTTTCTCTCTCTGTTTCTTTCTCTCTTTCTCTCTTTCTCTCTCTGTTTCTTTGTTTCTTTCTCTCTTTCTCTCCCTCTCTCTCCTTTTTTCCCTTTTGCTTTTCAGATGAGATTATCAAAGGACTGAAAGAATCTAAAGCAGGATTGCCAGACTTTATCAGACATTGGTGCAATGGGATTTAGGTTAATATTTTTTTCTAATCTCAGACAGTCAAAACTCAGAAGCTGGAGGCTAACTTCACCAACATGACGAAACTAGTTTTAAATCCTTCAGATGATCATTATGATCTCATTGATGTATTTTTGGGGAGGTTGTTGTTGTTGTTTTCCTAGTTTCTTTTTTACCTTTTAGCATTTGACAGAATCCTTTCTCAGATTTATTCTATAGGTACTTTTCCTCCCCCAAGAAAGCTGAAATGCATAAAAATTAATATGATTCCAGAAGTTAAGTTTTTAGAAAAAACTAGCAAATGTCTGTGAGCTGTGTCATAAAATCTTGAGAATTTGCAACAGTGGATCAATAAGAATCCAGGTAGCTATAGGGGAAAATTTTCCTTCCTGAGAAAAAAGTGGCACGGGGAGCTGTGAGAGGTGAGGTCCGGCATGCTGGTGGGCAGCCTCACTTATAAGGAAGGAGATTTGAATTAAATAAGGCACAGACACCCTTGATTCTGAAATGAACTGACAGGAATTCATCTTACTATGAAGATCATCTTCACAACTTTCCTAATTTTGTTTTACATACTATTTTTATGCCAATTGCAGGAAGTGATAAACTTGTTTTATTGCTCTTCAGGGGTACTGTTGTGTCCAATTAGCTTGGTGCTACAGTTTTCTCTAATTAGCTGGGAAATACACATCATAGTTAATTACACTGTACACCATCCGAGAGGCTGGAAATAATTAAACATGTTGTCATTATTTAACTGGCCTGGAAAACGTAAATACATTTCAAGCACTAGTCCTGAAATATTTTTTCTGGTACTGGCACCCAGTTACATCAAAGCTTTCAAAAAAGCCTGAATATGGTGTTAGAAGTGCACAGCAGCAGTCAAAATGGTGAGCTGTGTACATCCAGGAAATATACATTCTTTCCTTGAAGGAAGAAAGTATATACCTCTGCACAAAACAAAACCAAACCCCAAAGTGACTCTGTGAACAATATAAAAGTAATAACAATGAAGAACACTCAACATAAACAATGGTATATAAGCAATGAAGCTAACTGAAACTACGAAAACACACAACTTTGAAAATCAAGCCAGCAAAATTTTCTTCTTCAGATTTGCCAAGTAATTAAAATTCAACAAATGCCTTCACTGCAAAATAATTCACTGTGATATCTGAACAGGAGATGACCTCAGCTATACAACTTCATTTTTGATAGCCCGGCCCTAAATATCCTCAGATTCAGCTGCAGCTTTATTTTCACAAAGGGCCAGAGCCTGCAAAGGACTTCAGTGACTAAAAAACAATTGGGCAGAGAAACCGCAGGTCTGAGTGCACAGGCTCCCTGCAGAGCACATTCAGAGAGCCAGAACCCTCACAGCAGCACGCTAAAAGGCAGCCCAAGGCGGGGGCAGGAGATGAGGTCGCAACCACTCAGTGTCCCCTAGCTCAGTAATCAGTAGATGAGAATTAGACAACAGGGACACTCTGTGGTCAGGAGCACATCAGAAATGTCACACACACACCCCCTCGCCTCCTCCACAGGTGGCACATAAGCACTTGCCATTCCTGATCTCCAGCCCTAAACATCTGCCTGGAGGGAGAATCTCTTTTTGCTCCTTTCCTTACACTGAAGCGGGCAGACTTCATGTTTGACGTTAAAAACACTCCTTAGGCCCAGGTCGTCATTGTGGAAGTGTATCTTTTTCATTTCAGACAGCGAAATCTGCCCCAGATTGCCGGAAATGTAAATCCATAACCTCCTCAATCTTCTCCTTCTCACCTCTACTTCAGGTGCACCACGCGTTTGCAAGTGGGCTCTTGCAGAATTATCACTCTTTATGAAATCTGCATAGGACAGTAAAAAGCTTTTAGGAAATTTGTTTACACTGGAGGCTGCTCTTTGAGGTGTGCAGGAGCTAAAACTTCTGCTTTGTGAAAAATTTCCAACCTATAACAAACCACCCAGACTCCAAACCATCCAGGAGGGTAAGTTTTAGCAGAGGTAAGACAAAGGAGGGAAAATTATTGTGGCTGATTAAACTTTTAAAGTGTAATATACAAAGTAGAATATAACATAACAGAAATTAAAAGCAAAATGTAACCAGTAAAATCAAAAGCAAAACTACATTGTTATGAAAATCGTAAAAAGAGATTTTTTTAACGTTGTGGTGATGCATTTTTTTCCCCACAAAATGAAAATTTGCCAGTTGTACCCAATATAAGAAATGCAATCTTGACAGAATCACACATTTCAACAGAATATGATTCCCCCGAGATTTCTTTGTCCTGGGTCATTTCTTAACTCTTTCAAGAGAATCATTCTGAATAGACAGAAAATTTACATTTAAGTCCACTTGTTGTCAGAGCATTAAGAAAGGTTATCAGATGAAACAGTCAACTAGAAGAAAAGTTCTTTCTTCATCAGGTATTTCAAATGAGCTTTTAGAACCTAATATCTCTGATGGTTTGTGAAATGTGGGGGTATGTTTACTGTGGACATCAGCAGGAAATTGCTTGCTTCAGCCTGCCTTTACAAATGAAGCAAATCAGAAACAAATTGGTTGCTAGTGACTTTGCAAAGTTGAAAGAATTCGTTCTTCTAAAACAAATTAAATGTAACTGCCTTATAAAATATTTTTTGTATTTAAAACTGTCATTTCTGTTATCTGACTTTTTTCATGACTTGACAGCTACATTAAAACAAAAAGAAATTTAAACCTGAAACAAATATGCTTCCACAATTTGTAACTTGAACTTCAGCCAGTAACAAAGTCAAATGTCAGCAACAAAATGTGTTCAACCTAAAACAATAACAAGATTAGAAGAGGCATCTTCCTCTGATCTTTCTGTTAATTTGAACTTCTAAACATGATTATCTCAAAT
Source organism: Nycticryphes semicollaris (assembly GCA_013400055.1). Classification (NCBI taxonomy): domain Eukaryota; kingdom Metazoa; phylum Chordata; class Aves; order Charadriiformes; family Rostratulidae; genus Nycticryphes; species Nycticryphes semicollaris. The sequence continues at coordinate 1,260,486 of VXBJ01005738.1, read as the reverse complement.
TTTTGATCTATAAAAATTAAATATTTTCACTTAATTGAAACCATTCATGAACCACCAAACTCTGTTGTAAAGGTTTAAATATTTTTTATTTTTATTGTACTGCAATGAAAGTGAAGCTGTGTAAAATCTTCCTGAACAAAACCATGCAGGTTTGGCTACTAAGTGGAAGCAACATCGTCATGCCTTAAGGATGATTCATTTTGCCACAGATCTTTTGTCTACTATTGCAGTTAAAATATACATCTCCGGTGACAAAGGTACATATACCATAATCTTACTGAAAAGTCCACTGAAACTGCTAACACTATTTTCATTGACATCAAAGGGTCAATGTAGTCTTACGGCTTATCTGTTGATGAGCAACTGTGCCTGTTTTCACATGCAAAGTACACTCTTAACAGCTATAAGGACAAAGAATAGAATGTATGTAAGCAGCTTTATTTTTAAATGAAATGTGTAGCACCTACCTACAAACTTTTCTATATGTTTTGGACATATACTGGCTATTATTTCTCTGTCTATTCACATACATAGCAGAGACATTCTAGAAGTAATTGAAAAAATAGAGAGAATAGTATTATTTTTGTAGACTTTTATATATAATAACACTGTTGTAATTTACCATACTAGAAGCATAAATGGGTAATTTGGTGGTTTCCCCTTAAAAATCTAATTTAATTTAGCATAGCAATGCTAAAAGAGCTTTGTGTAATAAGAATCACCCCATTGTATTTGTTGCAGTGGTATTATATTTAAAACGAGCCTGCACGTGATAAGAACAAATAAAAGACTGTCAGGTTCTAATTGCTCCTGAAAGAAAGGGATTTCACAAAACTTCAAACTGCAGGACCTGGACCAGCAACATCAAACACAGCAGATGATTGGCAAGTTTACTGAATGTCCACGGAAATGAGGGCAAATTGAACATAACATCAATACACTGTAGTCCAACAGCTTTATGCAAAGTTGAAAAATTCAGGAAGATGATGTTCAACCCTTGACCTCTGGCTGCAGTTTAAGTTTTCTTACACACCTGGGAGTCCAGAGGGAGCCCACAAAGCAACTTGCTTACACAAAGTCCTAGGTAAACAACAAGCTATAACGCTTCAGCTTTAAACACTTTTTTGTGTTCTTATATCCAAATAATGATCACATGAGCTTCCATATCTTATAGTTCTGTGTGGGGTTCAGGCTGACAGTCTTCTTGTTATCTTACGGGGGAACTGAAGACAGTTGTATTGTTTTCAAGGTGCTTGGACAGCAAAAAGTAGTGTTGGGGTTGTGACAAATAATACAGTAGCAGCAATTTAATGAAGCATTTCTTTCTGGACATTAGTTAAAAATTAATTTAGAACCCGGGAGCCTGATCCTGATTTCAAGAAAATCAATGTTTAAACACACCCTGAATTGTACAAAAGAGAGATAAACTTCCAAATTATTGACCACTGCTGCTTATGTCATCTGTTTGTAGTTCAGGTGTTTGGTTTCTTGAGGGATTTTAGAATGATTCAAAGTCTTTCCTTATCCCTTATCTCAGACACTGAGCAAACTCAGACAGACTCGGACATAATCTGTACCACAGGAGGACTAGCCTGACGAGCCAAGGCAATGAATCACTCCTATGGCACTCTGGGTTTTTCTAACACATGGAATTAGACCAAATAGCATATGCTTCACCTTTGCTCTCCCAGCTGTTTAGAGCAAGGAAGTCCAGTACTGAATGTGCTAGATCATTACCCCCTCACCATCCTGGTAAGAGAAGGATATCTATTCCTAAACAAATAGTCGTGGCTCCAACCTCTTCTCAGTCACCTTTCAGTCTGCTGGTTCTTCAGGTTCTCTTTATTTCAGTAGCGTTGTCACAGACATGATTGCTTAAGGCCAGAAATTCAAATTTGGTAGGAAGAGGAAATGTTTCTCATTGAAATGAGTGGTGACTGAAAAAAACAGTCCAGCTTGCTGAGAGAGAAAAGAAAAAGTCTTCTTTTTAAGGCTGAAAGAACAATTCCTGGGTAAAAGCTTTTCCACTTTTTCCAGCTATGCTTAGTTTAGCCTCAGTTAGCTTAACAAAAATTCTTCCTATGCAACATCAGGATTCCTTGAATTAACAGTGCTAATAGTAGTATAAATCTGATAAATAGTAGCTAAGACTTTCCAGATGTAATGATGTGAAACCCAATTTGCACACTTAGAACACCATATTTAAGGGCAATAAAGTCAGTTTTGTTCCTCACATTTTGAAGATTTGTTCTTCTTAATTTTGTTTTCTTATTCAATTCCTTTTGGTACATGCTATTAGGATTAGGTGTGTCCTATTTTTATAAATCAGGGTAGTTCTGTATCAATCACTAGAAAGGTAGATTTATGCTTACTAACAATTTGGAGGAGAGTGTATAATTAGCTGCAAAGCAGGAGTAGAAGAGATAATTTCATTGCAGAGCAGAGCATAATAAAAATTCACTTACTTTGTTTTGTTAAAATATACATCTTCTAAATTGCTCTTTTAGATGACTAGATGGGGAAAGTTAGGCAAACTGACTGAGATGAGCAGGATGAAAAAATAATGCCAAAGCAAAACATCATAAAAACAGTAAGAAGGGTTTATTTAATCTTTCTGTGGAACTGGTCCAAAAATAATAGTAAAATTTCATTCAGTCCAATGTAAAATAAGCCTTGCTTTTGTATTATCTGATTCTGCCTGTTTTACTACTATACTAGTTATATCTTTAATGTAATTATATGTTTAAGTATCTTTACCAGCAGTATGTTCTTACCTGTAATGACTGCAAGTAGATATGAATAGGCGTGGGAGGAAAATAAGATTTTCTGTCTTGTAAATAGATAGTTTGCCTTTTTACTGTTTCTTTTTTACCTGAACTCATGCCAACCTGGCAAACATTTTGCTGACAATCAAAATATTTAGTTTTGCTAAATTTTGGATATTTGTTCAGGTTTTTTGTTCCCAAGAAAAAGTGTAACTTAGCTTGGTAGAACAAAAGATACACATAGTCCTTTTTCTTGCCTTCAGTGCTGACTGAGGAAGATGCAAGAAGGGTAGAATAATGTACAGAACAGTATGGAAACGCAGCAAATTAATTAAGGAGGTATTTCCTTAGTATAATCTAACAGCTTCCTCTGATCTGAAGTTCAAGGTCTTCCTGAGTAGCAGGTTGTATCTTATGTTTATTAGCCTTTGATAGATCATTCTTCTCTCAGTCTGCTTAATGAGATTTTAAATTTATGTAAATCATTGTCATCGGCAACATACTGTAGCAAACAAGTTGCACAAATTAATATTTTTTTATGTAGAAAAAAAAGATAAAACAACCCAGAACATTTTGTTTGGTTTGAACCTGCTATATGAAAATGTAATTTGATTTCCATTGCTTCCTGTATTCAGAGAAACGGTGAATAGTCATTGCATATAAATGTGTCTTCCCCAGGCGAATAATGCTGCTTTAGATCTCTGTAATTTCCCCCTTATTTCTGTCTTTTCTGTCTTGTATAATCCTAATCTATTTGTACGTCCTTAATATAGAAGCCATTTGTTTCATTAATCAGTCTTCTCTCCTTTTAATGCACCTTGTGTTGTTTTACTGTATCCCATTTTAGGATAAGAAGAGAAATTATTTCAATGCTGAATCTATGGGAACTCCACAAACATATACAATAACATGATGGTGTTTTCCATTTCATACTCAGCCCCTTTCTAAATACTTGTTAAGCTTTAATTGGGGTTTGTTTAAGCATTTTTTAAAAATATTAGAACTTGACAAGATTAAATATGTCAATATGTAAAAACCTCCTTTCCTTTCTAGGAAAGAGTGAAGAAGGAATAAAGTTTGGCATGAAATATTTCGAATTTAAATCTATAAAATCTTAAACTAAAAAAAAATATATTATTTGTCAAATTGGAATCTTACTATGGACAGAGTAACCAAAATTCATATGAACAACACACAATGTAAGTAATATATTTAGTTAATTTGTTGAAAACAGCTGAAAAACAATGGCATAAAATTCCCTGCACAGAATCCCTCCATCCTGCTGGCATTTTCAGACTGGCTTTTCCTACCAATGTTGCATTTAGATATATTTTTCAGCATCTGTGCTGTCTTTGCTCTTCTGCCCAAATATAAGAAAACCTTCAGTTCTCAGAAGAAGATTCTGTAAACTACAAACAATAAAAAAGAAAAAAGAAAAACAAATCCAACCCTCTCCTGTCGTATGCTGAATGCCTTTTGTGCTCTTCAGTCTCTCATTTTGGAGACTGGAGCTGGATGAATTATTAGCTCGTGCCAGCATTCCTGTGTCTTTGCTGGGAATGAGCTATCTATTCTCGCTATCTGGCTCTCTGGAGTGCTTGCTTGGCTTCTGGTCTGCCCTTCCCCACCATGGAATTTGCACCACAAGCCTGTGTGTAGGGGAGTAGTACCCAGGCTGCCAAAGCCGTGCACATCACCCTCCCTTCCTGGCCATTTGCCTCTCCACACCCAAAAGAAAGAAGGAAGCATTGGCCCTCTTGGCTAATCACAAACGTGACTCCTATTCTTGAAATAACTGAAGTTCTTAATGGGAATTTTTCCTTCAAAGCCTTGTTCTGAATATGACGACTTTGTGAAGCCTATTTGCACGACTGTTATTGGAAGATAACTGTAAATGGCCTTTCCAATTTTATTTGAACTATCCATTTAGATGAAAATAACAAAAAGATTCTTCGATTAAAAAGAAAAGGAAATCGGTTAGGTGGCGCTTAAGAGTTTTATCAAGTCTTCAATGATCTGCAGAAAGTTAAATATTTGTTTTGCAAAGTAAATTCCACAGCATGTTCATCACCACTGCTCAGCTCTCTCAGATATGATTTAGCAGTGGGAGCACAAGACAGAAGTCAGGTCTGCAGCACTCCATTGCAAATACTGATGCTAATTTTCTTTCTGACCTAGAAAATGCCACTTAACTTTGAGTCTTTACCTTAGCAGATTTAAATAGGCTGGATTTATTTTTACCCCTATCAAAAGGAGCTTGTGAAAACCATGTTTTACCTGGCTATTATGCGGGTGGGCAGTGGGAGTGGAGATGTACTGTCTTTTACTCTCAACCTCAGGATGTTTAGTCACGATTGGGGCTGTAATATCATAGGGACGACAAATGTGGTAAATGCTCACTATTCCTGCTCATCTGCCAGTGGTTATGATGATGATTACCTTTGCAGCAAGGAGAATGGGGCACATTTTAATGCAAACTGAAATGGGATGAATCGTATTTCTTTTTTAACATTAGCATAAACTGGCGACACTGGTAGATTCCTGCTGCTGAGGGGCTGACCTTGAGATGAATAGTTGCTTCCCTGGGCCTGTCACCACGTTACAGCCAGCAACCCCCCACCTTCTTCAAAACCAATGGGCCAGTTATACCTGCTTTAAGGTCATAGGTTGCTGGCCACCTAAATATTTAGAAGGAGGTAGGTGCACATGCAGATGTGGGTGCATGCACAAACATACATATACAGAGAGCTGCTGAGGGGAGAGCATGCTTGAGTCCTGGGGAGACTGAAGTAGACACTTCCCTTGTGCAGTCAGGGCTACCCTGTAAAATAGTTTTGCCTCTGTGATCTCCTTTTTGAGAAGGGAATTTCTAAATTAGGCCAATGAAGGTCTTAATGGCACAATCTAGCTTTTAATTTGTATTTACGCTGAAGCCTCAGCACAGCGTTCCAGCACCATAAAGACTATAAAATTCAAACAAATTATATTTACAGCCACTGTAAGGTCTCTTTATAGCGTGAAAGTGACAGAAATGAGAAGCAGGTGTGCTTGCAAAGTACTTTGAGGAATGCCTTGTTTCATAAATTGGAAAGCATTATAATCTTCCAACTCGCTATCTGGTGAAGGTTTCTTCAGTCTTTCCTCCTTTTTGTTGTGAGCAAAGGTTTGGCTGCGATCACTTTACACTGTTTGGCTGACAAGAGTATAAGACATTGCCATCCACGACACTATCCCTACTAACCTGATGAGCATGCTGCCAGATCCTTCACCACCCCAAAGGCTGTCAAACCTGTTGTCACTCACATATTTTGAAGTATGGCAGCTCCAGCGGGGAGGGAGGCGGTGGGGGAGAAGCTGAAAAGGTACAAGACATGGGAATACAATTAGGAAAATAAGGGGGGAAAAAAGAACATAAAGAGGAATTTTCTAATAATGCCATTCAATAAATTACGGAACAATGATCCACAGGGTGCTAAAAGTCACTTGTAAAGGAATTGGAAGTGTCATAGTAATGAACAGTTACACTTCAAGCATATCTTTAGCTTCCTCAGGCTAGTTCTAAAATTCTTTATTCAGTCATTAGTGCGGGTCTTGAAACCAATATGATTTTTTTTTTCTTTGCTCCAGATAAAGAATTATAAATTTGGCCTTTTCTGGCTGTATGATTCATTCCCATAGTGTCAAACTGAAGTCTTTAATGTTTGGGTTTGATAACCTACTGTATACAAGCAATTTATCAAAAGTGTTATTAAGTTAAAAGCCAGCTGATTACAAAAGATTTTTCTATTTGATTTACCAAAAGTGACACAGTAACCAAACACACATACTCTCCTGTCTGCAATTCATCTATATGACACTTTTATCGCAAAAAAACGGAACAGAGAAGTGATAAATAGGTCAGACACTCCGAGTTCTACTTTTCCATCAAAAGTTAAACCCTGGCATTGCATATGGAACAACGAGTTGCTCATGTAAATCTCTGGCTCGACGGACCTGAATCTCTTCTCACTAAAATCACTACGAATTAGAAGGTAGCCCAGTGAAGCCAGTGTGCCAGTATCAAAGAGCACAGAAAAAAGCCACTCCCAGAGTCCTAGTTACGTAAAAAGCAAGGTGATGCTATTTAGAAACTTCACCCTGAAAGGAAATCTGACACATATAATTTCATCTCCTTAGGAGAAAAGAACCTTGATAACTCTGTCAAGGAAGGCTGTAAATCTGGGTGTTGGAAACAGGAAGCCAGGGTGACCAAAATCACCACGATGCAATGGTTCTCGCTTTCATAACTTATTTTACCTTGTTTACACAACGATGTGCAGCACCCAGAAGATTACAGGCCCACAAATTCTTAGAAAAGCTATGCAAAAAAAAAAAAAAAAAAAAAATCTATAAAGAGGGAGCTGAGGGGCCTTAATTTACTGAGCCAATGGAACTGCTTGTTTATGGGCCCAGTGCACCAAAGCATGAGGTGACAATGGCACACCTATTTAACATTTTACATGAGTTCTGCTTTACCAGTCTTGATTTAAAAGTTCCTGATTTAAAAAGTGCTTTCTCAAGCCTTGAAACAAAATTCAAGGAAAAAAAGAGCAAAATTAAGGTGAGTGAGATGAATGAGCATACATTTTCTAAAAGTTGTGTTAAGATTCTATATGCTAAGACAATTTCCCTTCAGAAGATATGAAAGCTCTTGCCCTCATTTTCATCAAAGTCAGCAATCCACTAAAATAGAATTATGCTGTAAAGTCCCTGGAACCTTATCCCGCTGTACAACCAGCTTTGTGTTACAATTTATTTCAGGCAAGTTAATCCTTATTTCCGACCATATTTAGTTAAGGTTTATGGCCACCGGTGGTGAAACCTAACAGGTTTTGACCACTAGTCTGTTAATGAGTTATGCCAAGGGAGAGAACTTTAAGGCACATTTAAGGCAAAATTGACTTGAGACAACGGCACACAACCAGCTGTCCCATGAAGCAACTGTACTGAGTATTAACTCACCTGAATTGTAAGTGGGTCGACAATTTTTAGCTTAGAGGAGAGAGGATATTTGCTGCACGAGATCACATGATCCTCTCTCTGTGCAACAGGGATTTTCCTTGGAAATCCATGTCCCTGTAGAGATTGAAGAGTAATGCAAAAGCAGCTAACTTTCAGCAGTCATACTTTTAAATAACTGTAAAATCCCTCTCTACTATATTTTTGTGAGCCATAATTCATCAAATTTTTGACTCATAATGATGAAATTATAGTGTTATTGATCACTAAATAGCTGAGCTAATGTTGAATGCCAGCTCACACAGTTCATGACAGTGATCCCTAGAAGACCCTTTCTGATAGATGAAAGTAACCAGGAATTTAATAGACAGAGAAACTGAAGCAATGAAGTAAAATGCTTTATATAAATACGTTGCATGTAAGTATCTCTCTGCTGAGGTCCCTGATAAGTCGATATTTGCTGTCTGTCTGTCTTTATTTATGTCGTTGTGCCAAAAGGAGTAACATTAGTGTCTAATAGCAATATCCTCAAAGGTACTTAAGCAATTTTCTTCTGTTCCACCCTTCAGGATATAGCCAGAGATATGTAGATAAGCAGAGTGACTAATTTCTAAGCTCTTTTTGAAAGTAATATTGAGATCCTATCTGTTTACTCATGGGCACAAAATAGAAAGTTTTCTCTTGACAAGAAGAGAGTGCAAAGATGGCTCTGGATATTACTTATGGCTTAGGGGTTCAGCAGCACTAAGAGCATTATCTCTATGGGATCAGAAGTTCAGAGCAAAGTTCAAGCTGCAGCTTTTGCCACACTGAAACTCTGAGCTGACTTCATTCTTTCAGTACTTACTGAGTGTCACAAGAACTTGATGTGAGAGCAGAGACACTGTGAAGGGAACAGTGACTAGAATTACTATTTCCATCTATCTGTAGTTTAAGTACCTTAAAACTGACCGCTTTTTAAATTGTCCTTCAACCCAGAAACTGTTGTTGCTCTGCTCACAATTACCACGTGTCGAGATGCTAAGCATTGCTCAAATACACACCAGAAAATAAAATTTTGGATTCATATCCGTAGCTTATTTAACCAGGTTAGCAAGATAATGTACTCAGAAGAGAGAAACAGCAACATCAGAAATACATTGGGCACAGAGAGGAGCCTTTCAGGAGTTTTTCCTATGTGTCAAGTCTTCAACACTCAAAGTTCTTTGTAGAGTAATTCTAGGGAATACATTTATAAACGTATTTCTAACTTTTTCATCTTTGCCAGATGCAAACACTGCTGAAATGACAAATCCAGTTTCGTCTTTAAAACACAACTGGAAAAATCATTGCTGCAACAGTGTAGTATCTCCTCAGTTTTTCTTCCCTCCCTCTCTGAGTAACTTCTCATTAGCTCCATCCCAAACAGATACAGCTTTTAGCACAGCTGTTCCTGTCACTGCATATGCCTTGTCCTAGCTGTCTTTTGCTTCTGTCCTTGCTAGGAGAGTTTCATGCTTATCCTGTCATCTTTTTGAGGCAGCTCATAACATACCAAGAGGCGATAGTAGGAGTTCGAATCCAAGCCAATCCAAATTCTGAACTAATGATTATCCAAAGCAGAAAAACAATGAAAGATGTCACCGCTGTCATTCACTTTATCCCATTTAAGTTTATCTGAACAGTCAAGGAGGGGAAAAGAGAAGCCACTTGTCACCTGCTAACCAGGCTATCCAGGTCACATGCTGAAAACAGTGAGAGCATGCTGAATGAATAGTTTCCATGCAATATTGCCAGGGCATCACCTGCCCTCTGCAGTACCAGGTTACATCAATAGGCAGGCTGCACTCTGTGATTTCTGAGGCTATGAACCATGGCCTGAGATCTGATTTACTCAGCTATCCTATTAATTGTCTTTAAAGGGAATCTCAAGGATAAGGAGGTAAGTTTTAATGGTGAAATATAATGCACTTTCTTTATATTTTGAAGATTGGTATCATCTACTCTTTTATTCTGACTAAGTTATTCCTGAGTCTGCAAGTTACTGCATTAGCTTAAGGCAGTTATTCTTAAGACTACATTTTTTTTTCCTGTAGAAACAGAGAGATCCAAACTTCAGTCTTAAGTCCCACAACCTAGACGAAATGAAACCAAAATAGCATCTTAAAATCATTCAGTAATAGAAAGGATACCCAGAGATCATTAGTTCAATACCCACTCAAAGCAGGGGAAATATGAGTTATATTCAGCCTTGAAAGGCTGAATTGCTCAGAATCCTATCCAGCTCCATCCAGTAGAGATTCCAGCTAGAGAACAGCTACTCCTCACCGAAAAAAGGTCCAACAACCACCAGTGTCTGCTTATTGTGAAACCAGTACCTCCAGGAGCAGGTTACTGACCTAAGCGGAGGGATTTGCCTGTGGTTCCATACACGCCTGGATTTTATGTCAAAAGTGCTTTGATGGAGCTTGATTATTTCTTTTCATTCTGTTTAATAAAACAACTCAGGTGGGGCACTCCAAACAATGAAAAATTGCTCTTCTGTGTGCCCAAGTGAAAAATACACCATGGATTTTTTTTTTTAATGGGCTTTGCTAATGCATATAGAAAAAGCATCTTTCCTGAGAATCATGTCACACCTTTCAAGCAGGTATTACAGGCAAAAGGGAAAAGGAGCTGGAGAGTCTTCTGGGACTGTGTCTAGGAACTATGCTCTTCTTAATACTCCATGGTCTTCCTTTCTTGCTTGAGATATCCTATACAAAAAGGAAGTTTCAGTAAGATCATAAGTAGCATGGGCCTAAGCCCAAAATTTAACCATCAAAATCTTTTTCCCAACAAAGGGAAAAAGATGGAGAAGAGGAAACTCAGGATATGACAAACCCTTTGACTATTTTATTTCCTTTGAAACACAGACGCTTCCTGCTTTCCATTAAAGTTTTCAATGAGTATTTCTACTCCAAGAAATGTTCTTGAGCTCTCCCTTTGTGTGGGACAGTTGATCACTCCCAACTGATTAGACCAGCCCTCAGAAAGTCTTCTCTTCCTGTCTTGCTGAGACTCTGGTCTAGACATTTCATAAGTCATTACTTCAATACACTTCTCCTTGCATAATACCAATAACTACCTTTACAGCTGAAGCTGAAATACAGGTGGCAAGGTGTAACATTAATACCACTGCCATGGATTGCTTTTTCTCACCCTGTAATAGCAAATGTGAATTTGTTTGATGAACACAGTAGCAAAAACCTCGGCCAACAGAGACCTGCCAGTGACCAGGGAATATGCTGTTTTCAATGCAGGTAACATCACTAAATCAGCAATAACTGCTTAATACAAAGATTAAGAGGACATCAACTATCCATGAATCAATCAAAGACATTGTAGCCTGAGTTGTTCACTGGTTCACATGCCATTTGTATCTGATTTTGCTCTGCATTAGATACCTTTATCTGCTATTTTTAATTCTTCTTGGTTGAAAAAACTGCTCACTCAAATGTCATATGCTTCCAAAGCCAAATATAGATATGAATTTCTTTGGATTTTAGACATATGTACAGTGTTAAAATTCACAATGATGCATGTTAGGGAAAGATTCTGTTCTCATTTCACACATCTGACAATCTGGAGCACCTCTTTCTACTTCAGTGAAGATACATTCATTCAATCATAGCAGAATGTGGGTCTTTGACTTTAGTGTGGCTTTGTGAACTATTGAAGGTGTATTTTTCTTCACCCCAAAAATATTAATCTCATAAAAAAACCCACAATTTTGCACACCAGTCTGCCCTTCAGTACAGAAGAGCACAGATAAAAGGTTGGGATTATGTCAATGTATAAACCTCATGGAACAGATTATATAAACCTCTTCTACTCTTAAATACTTCTACTCTTAAATGTGCAGAACTACCTTAGAAGGGTGAGGCACCTTTGAAAATCCCACTAACAATCTCTCTGACTTCTAAGAAAATGATATAGTTTTTAAAAGCTGTTCCCAAATCAGGTTCATAGTCAATAAGCAGCTATGCAATAAACAGCTATAAATAGCTATGCGTTCTCTTTATAAAAAAGAATCATGACTTGAGCAAGCAGACGAATTTGGCTAATAGTGATCTTACACATATATGGGAACTGCTTACGTAGAAGGGTAATGCCTCATTTACTCATGCACAGGTTACTACAGCTTTTACAAAGCAGAAAATGAAATAATACACTCAAAATCTTGTTGTCTTTACCTAATGTTGATTACTGCTTAAAGGCAGTTATGCAGGTTTACATTTCTTCTCATGCCTGATACCAATGGTGATGAATTTGGTGAAAAAAATGTTGATGAGGGTTACTAAAAGTGTGGGGAGATGAAGATGCTGGCAAATAGCGTTTAACTTTGTTCAACAAATTCTGGTATCCTCAAATGCAAATGCTCAAGGTCTGTCAAAGAGAAAAAAATAATAAATCAACCCTACAATTTAAATGTAATTTCAGCCCAAGATTTCCCAATAAAATTGATTAAATCAAACAGGAGAAAGAAAAAGAAAAAATGACTGAATCTAGGTAATAAATTCTTTATGAATTATTTTTGGGCTTCATCTTACAGGAGTTCACAGTCTGAATCCACTTCCTGAACTCCTACCTTAGTCTGTAACCAAGGTGGATTTATGCCTCCTATGACTGTATTCAAATAATCCATCATCCTGATTTATGTTCTGTCTTTTCCATTGTTAATTGTGAATCTTAGGGGCACAATGTGGTGTCCCCAAATATCCTATAAAAAGCAAAAATGCAGAAATACAAGAGAATATAAAAGCTTCTCCTTGTACACTCAGCAGAACCATGTCAAGAAAAGAATCTCCTTGGGCTGGTGCCGTTATTCTAGCTTTACAGCTGACACCAAAACAGTACAGTAACTGGAGACAAATAAATATCATAGATTATATTCCTTTTAGTTAATTCCAAAACATCTGTGCATGAGCCCACAGCCATAGTCAGACTTTTCAAATGTCAAAGTGATGCTGGTAAATCAACACTTCCACACATGTGACTGTGCTATGATGAGCTCCCAGGTCAGCCAGGGTTACCCTGCTGGTGGCCCCTGTCCCACCCTGTTCTAAGTGGTCTTGCAGATCACATTCTGTGGAGGAGCTCCTGTGGGGACAGCATGCTGGTTGCTCAGCTGCATTTATGCATACAAACTCTTTCTAATGCCTTGCTGGTTCATAAAAAATTGTTTCACTGGCATTTGCTATAACTTTTTGTTTCGCTGAATCAGTTTCCCTTAAAATGAAGATTTGCTCACATGAGCATCAGCAGTTTCTCCAAGTGACCTCATATTCTTTATTCTCTTTGGGGATATTCTATGTAAGCTAGCAGGCATATTTCCTCTTTCTTCTAAATTTAGTTCCTTGTACTTTCATCTTTCTTTTTCAACAAAGAGCAACGTGATAAATCCCTGTTGTCAGTTAAGTTACAGGATCTCCCAAACTCTCCTTTTTATTTCACATCTCAGAATTAGTGCTGTATTTTGCCTGGATTTTATTTTTTCTTTCAAAACAATTGTTTTAAAATACAAAGTTTACCATTTTTAAAGAAATAAATTGGATTAAATGTGATTATTTTTGAGGTACAGTTTAACAATGATCTGAGAATTAACTGTAAGTATGACCATCAATTAGATAAAATTCTTTGATGGCTCCATGTCTGTGATACTGAAAGAAAGGCTTAATAAGTGAGGTGGCTAACCCTAATGTAAATAATTTTGTACATAGCATACAAAATTGTTATCTGGTAAAAGTGTATGCTTAAATTCAAGAGCGATTCTAAGATTTCATTCAACAAAGAATTAAAAGTAAAAAAGGATGGAAATTTTTATTTTATTTGCTAGCAGGAACTAATTAGCACCTTCAAAAACTCTAATCAAGACAAAGTTATTTATATAGAAAATGGGTTGAATTAATAGTGAGACATAGGATCATTCTAATACGTAACAGTTTCAGAAAGCATTAGTTGGATTCAGTCCTACACAGAAAAAGCTTTTAGATGCACCAGAAAATCCTCTTAGCATAAATCAAGATTTGAATGCAAACTGAAATACCAATTTAATCCCAGGATAGGTTTTCATATCGTGGTTTAGCTACCTGTTTACAGTTTAGCTGTGGGGAAAATTAAAAAAAAAAATAAACCCCACCATTTACACAGGAAAATTAGAGTTCATAAGAACGCTTAACTCTTCCTGCATATAAAGTTTAACTGTACCTGTATATCACACTAATATACTTAGCAAAAAGTTAACATATACACCACACCTATATAAAGGTCTTTATCATCTTGTATACTAAAATGGATAACTACTTCACTACAATGAGTTGGTAAAGGCTTTCCATAAAAATGTGGCATTAAAAAAAAAAAAAGGGAGAAAAGAAAAAAGCAAAAGCCAATGTTAGTTCTTTGAGCAAAATGAACTACACTTGCTGAAACATTTTTTGGCCAGAACAAATGTGTCTGGTTTTGCCAGCATAGCAAAAGTTGGATGGATTTTTCTGCTTTGTTTTTCACACTTTATCTGACATATGCTGCAAAACTTTCCAGAGGAGTCCAGGCCAAAGTCTTCCTAGAGTCTTAACTAGGATAGTTTATATCTCCTTTACTCCTTCTCTTTTCTCCCCACATATGTTCATTATGCCTCAGATTCATTTTAAACTTCATTCTTGCTTATGTAAAACCAAAATCACACTTAGGGTAAGTGTTTTAGTCAGGTTTTGGGTTTTTTTACTATTGAATTAGTGTATTATCGGAAGAGGTTTTTTAAGGCAGTAGAAATTGATAGATTTACGGTTCTTTATCCTGCAGGAACTGCTTCTGCACCGGTTGCGCTTCAACAGACATGTTTCATGTGGTACAGTTCTGGGAGCTGACAAGGCTTTACATAGCTCACTTGGCAAAAGAGCAATTTACCACAGGGTAAGAGTGTGAAACTACAGCAATGTGGTAGCTGCCAGGTGCATGGCCTTAGCCCATAGAAAACATGGCATAGCCTATCTCTTACCTGGCAGCCTGTCAAGCAAGCGCCGGGACATAACATGCAGCACGCATTGGATGTACAAATTTTCCTGATAGAAGGCAGAGCAAGCACCTTAGATGAGAAAATCTTCAGTCATTGCAAGTAACTACAAAAATGCTAGGTTTGCAAGCTACCTACAAAGAGGAATGTGAACCAGAGCTTTTACTTAGTTACTTATAAACCTCATACTCACTCCTCTATCCCAATTCTTACATATCATCAGCGACTTTGGCTCGGAAGGTCTCAACGAATGCACAGGAGCTTAAGCAGGCAAACGCAAATGTGTTTATTCAGGGGTAGAGAGGTGTAGCAAGAAAACCAGCTGAATATTAGAAAGTACTCATAAAAAGTCTATTCCCTCCTATAGGTAATACTTTCTCACTCTTCCAGCTCCTCCACATGTAAATCACATCAATTTACACTCCATTTCACTGACTTATACTCTACTAAGTGAGTGTAAGTAGGTCTTAAGGTGTCTAACTGAGCATAAAGGACTCTAAATTATACACTTTATGCATCACCTCTGAACTTAACTCATAGGTTTTAAACAAAAGCAGAGTAATAAATCGATAGTTTGGAGGAGGGAGGACATTAAATGTATGTCCATTTTTGTTTCTCAAGGTTATCACAGTATTTCATCAAAACCAATAAAAATCTCCTGCAATTTTACTTGAAACATTGTTGAACTGAAACTAAGATATGCACAGAATTCTTTAAGCAATTATTTAAACAAATCAAAAAAAAAAGAAAAACATGAAGATACTAAATAAATCAGGGTTTGGGTTGTTTGTCTGGGTTTTTTTCTTAGTTTTGATTTGTCCCTGAAAAGAAAAGTTTCACAGAAATGTATGTTATTTTCTGGCTAGGATCATGTGCTGAAATCTCTATTGTTAAACTTCATTCTGATTCACTGTTAATTTGACAATGGAATATACATTTAAGTAAATTGCTGATGAGGTTTGTGGCAAAGCTACCAAACTCTGAATAGCATCTCAGAGTCAGTAAAATGCTATTTAGAAACACTGGAATCTATTTATTACTAGGTGACTTACTCCTGAGGTCAATTATTGCTACAAACATTTAATTAAATGGTGATGTAAATTTGATGAGCCTACTCAGTAAAAGCAAGGCCTGTTCTGCACTTTGAAAAGGTGAATAACAGAACTGTCCTTCCACCATTCCAGTTAAAATTAATTGATCTCTTGGAATTCTAGTTATAGAAAATATGCCAACCCCTTGGTGCATCTTCCCCAGAATATTATGTCCGTTAACTTAAAAATTTAGAGAGAGGTTTCTTAAAGCAGAATAAAAGAACAATGTGATTTACTTTGGAAAAAAAAATAATCCTGATAGTTATATTTTGCTAAAGAGGGTTTTGAGGGTTTTTTTGGGATTTCTTCTTATTTTCTCTGAGCTTGGGGGAGGGTTTCTTTAAGGTATGATGTGGAGCTGGAAGGGAAATAGTATTTAAGATGAGAAACCTGTTATTAGTTCTCTGCCTCCACAGTTTTAAAAACAGATTCTGGTACTTAGGAGAATGGGAAATTGCATTGCTTCGTGACTTCCTCCCTGATAACAAATTAATTAGATGCCAAGTGCTAAATGCTGGATTCAATACATTCAAAGGGACACTTATGAAAAGAAAAGAGTTTGGCATCTGAATAGCCTGTGTTTGCTTCTGGAAACATTTATTTATTTTAAGGCTTCAAAATAATGACAATCTGTAGAATGTAACACTCACATTTCAGAGCTGATATTTCCTCACAAAGATCTTTTATTTCAATTTTAATAGAATTCATTCTTAGAAATGATAATTATACACCAAGCTCACCCTGCCAGCACCACACTGTACAACTATGAAAATCAAAAGACTTGCTTTTATGCATTTGCTGAACCAGAGATTTTCTTGAAAACCCTTTTTTGAAAGCCTGCCCAATATTCTGAATTCTTTCAGTCTTGATTCAGATAACATTTTCAGTGAAATAAAGACATTTTCTGGTTTTATAATACAGCCTATTAATTTACCCTTAACTCAAATAATTTCAGCTAGTCAAATTTAAGAACAGTTAGGAGAGAGACATTGTGAGTCTTAGAACCAGAAATAGCCAATGAACTACTTGAATTTTGGGAGTTTTGGGAAGCAGACCTGTTGTAGTGTTACATGCTGGGAATAGACTGGTTAAAGGCAGTTCTGCTGAAAAGGTCCTGATGGTCATCATGGGCAGCAAGCTGAGCATGAGCCATTAGTATGCATGTGCAACAGCACGTGCCCACTGCATCATGAGCTGTACGAATAGGAGGAGGGCACAATCAGGAAACCAAGGAAACATTTAGTCTCATTTACACAGAAAAATAGAATGGTTAGAGTTGGAAGGGACCTTGAAGTTCCAACTCCCCTGTCATTTCCAGAGACACCTTCCACTAGACCAGGCTGCTCACAGCCCCGTTCAACCTGACCCTTGAGGGATAGGGTATCCACAGATAGAATTAAAGGGTACATTATTTTGAAGCTAGAAAATAATTGCTGAAAATTCCTACCAAGCATCATGAGTCTCCCAGGTAAATATACACAGGAAACTCATTTAAACATCCTTTGTAGTAATTAGCCCAATCATTCTGTAATACTATGAAAGTATTATTAGAATGCTTTAAAAAAATGCATGTTTTTTTTCACCCAATAGGCCAGAAAACTTTTTCTGGAACCATTATTTTTGTCAGGTAAATACATATCCAGTCACATAATGACATTCCTCTATTTGCCCATATATAATTTACAGTTTTGTAAATTCTATTTACTCTTCAGCTGCAAGTCAAACATATCTATGAAAAACAATGCTAAATCTGAATATTGCTACAAACCTCCAGAAATGTGCACAAAATTTCAGTAGGTACACAATTAATCACTGGATCTGCTGAGATCACAGCAGCAACCTATTCATAATTCAACTTTTACCAGTGCCAAAAATATTGCCATGCTGTACTCATTTGCATGTTTTTATGAGATCTAAAACCTCATACAGTTGTAAACCCTTTTCTGAGATGTGGAGGATGCAGAACATCAACATCTACTTTTTAACAGGTATAACTGAAACTGAGGATTAAATCAGTGAGAACAACTCCTGCCTACTTTACAGAAAACCAGAATGGGAGGGTGAAGGAAAAAGCACAGGTTTGGCCACCTCTGAGAAGTTATCAAACCTTTGCAACATCATTTGTGAGCCTTTTTCCGGCTTTTAAGGGATGATATCATCAATTGCTGTGAAAATAACTACTCCTTTTAAGTTAGAAACAAAATACGGGGGAAAAGCAAGCAGGCAATAAAGCTGATGTCATTTTTATGACTTGAGAGTTCAGAGGCTGCAAGAAAACTCGAAGTTTTTGAGGTTTCAACACAGCAAGGCATTTACTGCTAGCCATGAGGGCTTGTGACTTGTATGGGTTCTTTTGAAAGACTGGAGTCAGTGAGGGTTTACCTTCAGCTAATCATTGTCTTTGGAGAAGATAGAAGAGTGGGATTTTCCATCCTGACAATATCAAGAGACTCCTTCCCCACCCAGTGATTCACCACTGAACAAGACAACCAGAGCAGATGCTCTGTGATTCACACTGGCTCAAAAAGGCCACTGGTCTTTCAGCACTGCCCAGCTGGATTTGGAATTGGCAAAGTGCTGACATATAATTCCTCAAGTTCCACTAACCTGAGCAAGAGACAGTCCTGTGGTGAGGGGATCACTTCGCAGAGCACTAATACCTGGTAAGTAACAGAAAAGAGCTTGCTGCCACATTCAGCTGAAATTGGGCACATTCCAGAAAGTGATCTCTCCTCTTAGCACTTCCAAAAGCATCTCCCAGATGTACAGGTTGTGCAGGGGAGGAAGGGAGATCTTTTAGTAGAAAGTTGCTTCCTGCTGTATCTAAAGACACTAGGATAATAGGGAGAGATCAGTTGTATAATTGTTAAACTTGGCTTAAAGATTGTTGCAGTAAAGGCAGATCCCTGGTTATACAAATATATTATTTGTGTATACATGCATTTGTACACTATACGTATGTATGGTGAAGATCCCTGCCTATGCTAGAAAAATTTAATTAAAAAATTATTTTCACAAAGAATTGCATTGCAAAAGGCAATAAAGCAAACAACCTTAATTTGCATTTAACATTGAAAAGTGATTGGTTTATCCTGTTGTTTCATGGTTTGAGAAATATATTCAGATGAAAAAAAAACAGTAGGTTAATGATTAACAATACAGCAAAACAAAATGAAGATGAAACAGCTTTCAGATATCCACTGCTCCCAAACTTTCCTCCAGCCCTACCTCATGCTTTCTAGTTTTCTTGTCTTTGATTTTCCTTTCAGCCTTCCTCTCACAATTCCACTGAAGTTTGCACAAATAGTGTAAATGAGAGACTGTTCCGTACATCTTTTTCTTTAGGGGATTAATTTTGTTAATAGCTTTCAAATCAAGTGTGCTGTTGCCAGCCATCTTGTCACTCTTCCACCCTGGAGGGAGGAGTTGATGAGGAGAGAGGTGTCACAGGCATGTAGAAAATACAAGCCCTACGAACTATTTGGATTAAGTCAGTGAGGATTGCCTCATTTCAGCAGGCCCTTACAACCCCCCCTCAACACATGATCAAAATATGGCTACTGCATTCCCAAAATGTAAAACAGGTCTCAGATATCCTTTTTCCAAAATGCTTTTGTGCTCTGATGGATGGCCAAAAAAGGTATCTATTTAGTTTCAGTCACAGTATAGATTATTTGTTATCAGAAGACAGGAAGGATTTGGGATATGTGGCCTAGAACAGTGCCAGACCCATTTCAGTCACAAGTTCCTTCCTCCCAGTTTGGTTCATGAAGAAAACTCTCAATGGCAACTCCACAGAGCAGGAGACCCCCTACTTGATCAGGAACTGTGCCACACGGTCCCAAATACAGGGAGATTCTGCCTCGGCTCAATACCTCTTTAGTTTATAGCTGTCTCAGGCTGGTTCCTCTCACAAACTTCCCTGGCAGTTGTGTGGCAGGAGTAGGAGAGCCCAAACCCATATGCATATCCATGGGGTATGGCCATTTCACCTTCTATTTTGCATTGACTTTGCCTGTGGGCAAGTTGAGGCAATGGAGAAAGTTACTAGCATCTGCTATCTGTCCTGCTGGGGAGAAAATGGCTGTATAAAATAGAGAAGAAGAGATTAACTGGAGCATTTTCCCTCACCCTTTTTCATTTTCTTTTGTAAGTTATAACATTGCACTTGGTGATTTAGGGCTTGAGATTCTGGGGTAAGATAAAGGGAATTTAAGAAATGAAAGGATAGGGGAAAGAAGGAGGGAAAAGGAGTACAAGAAGAGAAAAGCAGGCAGCATGAGAAGAGATATGTCCTTTGAAGTAGTAAATAAGGCAAAGTTAAGAACTAATAGTGAGAAAGAGTTAATACACAGCATACCTCAGCATAGATGAATAAACTAACAACCTCAATTACACAAGTGACAGCAGTGGAGCAGCCAAGCTGCTGGTAGAAAGGAAGAAAAAGCTAGCAAAGGTGATTAGGTGGCAGCAAAAAATAATTCAAAAGGCTTGAATATGCTATAGGATTTAGCAAGGCAAATTAAACGGCAAGAACAAGGAAGATGTGAAATGGCTGCACAAAAAATTGACAGAATTTGCGACAGAGAAGCAGAGAAGTAGAGGACATAGGAATTCAGAGGTAAAGTCCCATTGTGTCCCTGAGGGCCAGGTGAATAGAAATATTTCTGGTTGTTGCAGTTGGAAAAGAGTATTTCACCGACTGCCTCAGCAATACCACAAATTTGTTCCATTCCCATTGTGTGCCTGGCTGTTTCTAATGGAAGTTCAGAAGTTTCTCCAGAGTCGTGTTATGCTCTATGCTGATGAAGATCAAGAAATAGACTAGAAATAAAATTCCTCTATCTTTTAAACATGGATACTTGTCAGGAGTCTTGGTTAAATACCTCTTTCTTGATTGTTTCTCAAGAATGAATGGCAGTATTGATAACAGGTGATGCATTCTGCTGTTTTGGCCAGAAAATAAGACAGTGGCAGCTGGCGTGCGTGGGTGGGTGATGTTGTAGTTGACAAGGAACTGGTAACCAACAAAAGAGTGGAAAAGAGGAAAAAATATTTCATTACTTAAGAGAGTGAAGGAGCTGAATGCATTTTGCATGTGAAGAGAAGGTTTATATGTCATTTGACCACCATATATAAGTAATTGCATAAAGAAAATTATGCATTATCAGTAGTAGGGACCAATGATGGAAAATTCAAGATAGATGAACTCAAAGATATAATTAGCATTGAAGACAACCGTCATTAACCATCAGGAGTTTGGTTATCTTTCTAAGATATATGCTCTTTCTCAGTTAAAACTACTAGCTTGATGCAAGCGTTTTTAAATCAAATTAGGTATACTCTAGCAATGCTACATAGACCCCTTAGATGACTACATTGCTAGTTTAAAAATGTAACACTTATTAAAGACTGTTTTGCTTAATTTCATGGTACAGACCATGTAAAGATATGAAGTATTTCTGGTATTTACAAAACTAATTGAATTAAACCATTATATGAAAAGTTAGGAGAGCTGGTGGAAGTATTGGTCACTTTACTGATGGCTTCTGCTCTTTTTAATGCTATTTAATGTTTGCACACACCATCAAATAGTTCTGTTTTAGTGAAAGCAGAAAAATTAATTACAGAGAGATATGAGAGTAAACTGAGCAGCAGATTTCTTGTGGCCTGTTATTATGTCTAGTCTAAAGAATTACTAAGCACTAAATAGCGCTCTGTTCACCTGAACTCAAGTAAATAAAGTTGCTAGGCCTCTGAAGCCAACCACAGTTAGATTTACCTAAATCTCTACTAAAACCAAAACCAAACAAACCCATGCACATTCATGCTTTCCTTATATATAAAACACCATAGTTTCATTGACTCCATTTAAATTATACCAGTGCACATCAGCTAAGAATCTGAACCATAAAGCTGGTATTATTTTATCCTTCTACAGCAACCTTCTGTCTGATAACCTTCGCCTACTTATGAGAAGGATTTCCTTGTGAAGGAAATGGTGCTCATTTGTCCCATTTTACAGATAAGGAATACAGTGTCTGTACAGCCCATCATACATGATTTTGAAATTTATTTCTTTCAAAACAGGCCTTTGAAGTTTATATTCTCCATCTAAGTTACAAATCACCTTTTGAGACCTGGCTTTGCCAGGTATTGCATATACGTGAAAAGACAGCTTTGCCTGATAATACGTACTCTTTTTTAAAATGAAATATGTAATGAATAATGAAACAGGCACTAAGGAAGAAAAATATTACAAAGACAAGCATAAGCAGTTACATGAGAAGAAAAAACAAAGGAAATAACTTAATTAAATAAAAGTATTACGTGATGTATAATAAAACCATCAATAACGAATGAAACCCACCGATAAGAGTCCTTACCCACTTCTGGCCACCAGTCTAGTCATTATCAGCTGGCAATTTTACCTCACAAAAGAAATTACTCACTACAAGGTATCTGGAGTGCTTTTGAGTATCAGGCTATGTCAAGGACAGTGTCCAGAGCATAAAAGATAGACTAGGAAAAAAATGTGTAGACAGCAGTGGGATATAACAGATCCCCAATCCTGAGATTTATTCTGCCTTGCTTGGACACGTTGGTCTTGTAGATAAACATTAGTGGTAAGAGTATAAACACTTGCTAAATGTGGAAAAAAAAAGCATTACCAATATTTCTGGGTTGAAACTGCTAGAAGGTTACAAACACAGCTGGTAATTAAAAAACTAAAAGTAGAACTCAGAAGCAGTTAGCAATCAGTAACGGATGAACGAGAAGGAGTAAATAATGAGGAAGAATGCAGACAAGTGCAGAAAGACATATAGAGCATTCAAAAAGCTAACAGATGACAGACAGTTCAATGCAGACGAATGAAATGTAATTATGACTTTGATGAGCTTTCATGGCACAAGACTACTCTTTGTTCGAGATAAAATATGAGGAATATAGATGAAAACAGAAGAAAAAATTGGGAGACAAGTCATTGTGCATTATTAATGACTGATAAGAAACAGAAAGAAAAAAGACAACTCAATGCATTTAATGAGTCTTAATAGTCCAGTCATGTATGTCTGTGGATTACTATGCGCATGCTTCATAAACTATGAACATTTAGAAAAATAGTGAGAAACAAAAGGGAGCTTCTTCATGTACTATTAAATACAAGAAGCCTATCTGAGCACTCAGCTAGAAAAAGATCATCAGTTTCCCTGACTTCTGCTTCTTCATCCATAACTTTTTTAATCAAGATATGTAACTTGAACAATTGGCCAGGTGGTTTATGGATTTTTTTGTGCATTTCTCTAAAGTGTCAAACAATGGCATGGCCAAAAGTAGCAGGGTATTAGCTATACCAATTCTTTGATTCACGACATCAACATTTGTCCAGTGTGATCTGACTCAGCTGACTCAATAGAGTTTTCCCTGCAAAAACAGGAGATATTTTTTGTCCATTTATCTCAGAAGTACAGACCTTCAGATTTGTAACAGTAACCAAATCCATAAGAAGGAATTTCATGTTCTATGTTTTAGTACAAATATAGAAGAGACATTCCCAAAGGATCTACTCCCATGTATCCAAGGGCAGATAGATGTCTTAGTATTATCCCCTGCCAATCTAAAATAAACCCAGCTAAGTCAAATTGATTTTATAAGAACATAAGGAGACAGTAGACCAGGCCCTGAAGATATGGACAATGAAAAACGCACAGGTACTACAATGCAAACCTTAGCTCAAATATCACATGGTACAAACATGATTCGGAATTTCTGGACAGTTTAGAATATNAAAAAGCAAAAGAACTGCTAGCTCCAATCTTTTATCAGTCACACAATTGAAAATCATGAGATTCAAAACCTGCATTTCTAGTGGAAATCATGATGGCAATCTGCAACAAGATGTGGAAATCTAAACCCATATTGATTAGGAATTTCTTTTTTCCAGTAATTATCTTATTCACTTACTTTGTATAGGTTGGTTGATGGGTTCATTCTTTTTTTGGCTTTTTTTCCAGTTTGAGGACTTGTATGCTTGAAAGTTAGAGCCTTTTTTTCCCCCTTTAAATTAGAGCTGTGATTATTGACTCATTTGCAGTGGGGGATCAAGCAGGGCTGGTTAAAGTTGTTACCTCCCCCAGTTGTCCGCCCATCTCTTTCCTCATTTTCCCTAAACAGGAAGAGCTTTCTTAGACTGGCAGCAACTCCTGATAGTTACCAGTTTACAGCCTAGCATAAAAAAGGAAGCTAAAAATTGACCCTGGTCAGTACTAGTGCATCTTTTGCTGTCAACTGCAGAGGTTGAAGAATACATCTCAGTAACACCTGCTGAGCAAAAAGTACCTGCAGGAGCACAGGAAAGTGCTTTGAGCAATAAGTGCTTAAATCACCCTGGTTTAGGTGACTGCAAAAGTCTGAGTGTCTCAAGGATTCATCTTAGTCTAGAAATTAGCACCATCAAATTATCCATTACAAGGACAATCATGATAGAACTGTTCACAATGGTAATAATATATGTCCTGTGTGAGACTGTCCAATTTCATGTATGGCAACGAAAAAGACTAAGAAAAGTGAAGCAAAGATACTATTTTCAATGAGTTTAAAAGCTTTCTCACATGTAGATGAATTATCATATCTTTCAAATATTTTCTGTATTAGACTATCCAGTATGGATTGGTGAAAAACAACATCATTGTCTGAGAAAAGAGTTTAAGCTTGTTTGTGAGTTTATAAACCCCTTCAGAGAGTTGTTCTCATGAAACATGTGGGCTTAGTAAGTCAACTGTGCAGTTGCTGGTGGTTAATATCGTAAGTGTCAAGAGTCCTGGGGGCACACAAAGGCATCCTCCCTGCAAGCCCCCACACATCTTCTGCCCCAGTACGGGGGATCCATATCAGCTTATCAGCTTGGGGCTGGCACCCAGGTCTGTCTTGAGCACTACTGGAGGTGTGCAGGTCTCCAGTCCTATCTTCTGGGTGGACTCTTGACATAGAAGATAGCCTTCCTTCCAGTCCTGTCTCTGTTCCTGGGTGGATTCTGAGCCCGACTTTCCACCCTGCACTGTCTGCGACTGTCAGTGGACCCTGTTCCCAGCACCCTGCTCTACCCATTCTACCTCCTTGAGGCCACTGCCTCTGCCGGGGGTCACCCTTGTCTCCCATTTCATCCTCCCTTGTGGAGCAGCCTTGCCCTTGCTGCTCTCTGACAATAAGTCCAGCAATAGGATGCTACGACTGGCCATAATGATGTTGAATAGCAAATAACAACTCAGAAACCAGAGAAATACAGGAACAATGACAGTCAAAGTATGTAATTGCCCTAATTTGTTCAATAGGGGCTAAGGCATATTGTGTTGAGCAAATGCACAAAATAAATCCAAAAATGTTCCTGTAGTGAAAATGCAGCTTGTCTCTGAGCTTGCAGAATTCTGTCCCTCTGCTGAAAGAATGCTGTCAACCAGGCAAATGCTTCAAAAATAAAATGGATGAGTCAATTCCTGAAAACTGTCCTCTCCCTAACTCATTTTGTTTGGACTCACTAAAAGTCACCAACGAACTATTACACACTCAAGCTGCTTCATTTTCTTCAGGGAGGATTTCACTGCCTTCTCTAACCCTACCAAAAGAATAGCTTAACTTCTTAGCATTCTTTTTGCCTGAGGCACTGAAAGGAAGATAGTTTTTTGACGCAAGTAAAAGTTCAATTTATCCTGGGGAGATATTTCTGACTCTTCTTCATAACTGCTTCGCTTAGGACATCGTATGTGTGGTGTGTTTAACTAAAGAAGAATTTATCAACACCAGTAAGCAGAGGTAACTAAAGAGAAAATTAATCATGAACTTAGAAAGGCTCTCTTTGACTCAAAAGCAAAGAACTAATAGACTACAATTTCTTAATTCAATACTAATGATAATATGAAGAAGGAGAAGGAAAAGGAAAAGAAGAAGGAGAAGAAGAAGAAGAAGTTGTTATCCAGAAAAACCTTCCTGTGTGCTGGTGCCTTTGCATTCAGCCATTTTCTTTATACAAAATGGTCAGCAGTTTCTCGCAGGCTGGACGAATATGGTACATACAAAGCTGATATAGGTCATTCCCCAGGGACTGTCCAAGGTCTTGAGAACTGCAAAGATTGCAAAATGGAAAACCAAGAGCAGTGGAATTTCCTAACAACCCTCCTTAGCTGAATTAAACTCACCCTAAATTCGCATTCTGCAGATGGGTTTTCTCACTACACAGGTTCCTACAGTTTCCCATTCACTAAATAATTCTAGTACCTTTCCCAGTTCTGCTATAATATGAGAATGAAATTAAGAAAAAATCTATTGGTACTAGAAACTAAATATTCTTCATAGCATCGATGTAGGAAGTAGCCTCATACACTTCAGCAGGGCATTTCTGCTTCTACCCAGCACACACCACCCCTCATAAAAGCACATTCCTTCTGCTCCTCTGCCAGTAGGCCATGGTTACCTGGATGGATGCTGAACCTTTCACAGGTTTAGTAGATCTCATCAGAGATCCTTGTTCCTTCTAACGTTTCGCCTATGTTTAAAAGTCAACGCGTTCCTTTTCATAAAGAGATTATTGAAGTGGCATAAGCTCTCTTTCACTAGATCCTAAGAAAAAGTTTAGGACTAAACAAAATGAAGCTGGTGCCCTGTGTTTCAAAACTGATGAAGAGCTGTTGACTGCTGTGACAACCTTCCTATCCCCCTCAGTCCACAAATCTGTGATGTGGGTGCTTTGCGCTGCTGAAGGGCAAGACAAATGGTGTCACAAGATATTTTCACTGTCTGAAAAATCCTCTCAAAGACCTGAAAGCTTACTGCCAATTTATCAGGATTCAAAGCAGATACCATCTGCCTAGTCATTTTTCCTGGGTTCAAGGCGGGTTGTTTTTTTTTTCACTTTCAGGTGATCAGCCTGTACAACAGTGACATCCTTTTCTGCCCTCTAGTACTAGCCTTTGGAAAGGGGATCTTCCAGCACAGCAATATGCAAAGACTTGCTCATTTATTTCTGAATGGGGAGGTATAAACATGTTGCCTCTGATTCTTGACCTTGATGGTCAGGGCAATGTCTTTATACCTTCTTCTTTGGGTAATTGAAACCAATTTTCCTTTTCAGCTATTCCTTTTACAATAAAATGTTCTAAAATAAATAAACAGGAAGGATTAGAAAAGGCTTCACAAAATAGCATTACCTCTTTACCATAATCAAGGGATTAATCCAGAAAAAGTGAAAATCAATAAATTTCAATAGAAAATCTACATCCTCCTTTGTATCCTATTACACGCAATTAGCTTATACTGTAATCGAAAGAGGTTTAACAACAGTTGTCAGATAGAGCTCTAGGTTTTTAAAACATTGTAGAACAAAGTTTGCTAGTCTTACATGAAGTGCTGCTTGGAAATCAAGCAGCTATAAAGCGGTAAGAACTATGCTATAAGCCCTGGGGCCTATATAGTACATTGCAGCAATTTTTTCATTTATTTATCTGTTTAAATAATATTAAGATAATTTGACCAGGCTAATTGTTTTGAAATAATTTTCTCCTATCCAGCTTCTATAAATCCTTGTAATTCTAAAGCTGTAAGATGACTGGATCCTCTTGGATCATATAGAGGGACTCTTTCATAATTGTAACCATCCCCTTCAACATATAAAAAGTTGCAGAAATGGACTTGACAGAGGCAAAAGTGAAAGAATGATTTTAGCTTACTGAACCTGTGGATAAGAAAGTACAAATGAATCTGTTTTTTTAATCAGTAGAAAATTAGAATGAGTGAGCTCTTGAAGCCCCTTGGGAGATGGGGCAGATGGCCTTGCAATCAGAGAGTGATGCTTTTTCTAGAGTAGATTGATAGTCTGCCTTCTAGCCTTCTCCACTTAGAATAAAAGAAGAGTGATGAACACATAAGGGGCAACTTAATGAATGCTGTGTGACTTCCACTGAGGTAGTGTTCTATACAGTGCAGCTAGAATATGTCTGATAGAAGCGTGGGGATTTACTTTNCACAACAACCAAAGGACTAATGCACAACAGCGGTTAATGACTGCCAGATTCTTATATCAATTATGATTTAGCCATCTTGGTTACCTGAATTTCATCAGATGCAATTCGTTGTTGGCCAAATTATCTATCTTTGTGCAACTGTTTTCAGCACGTTCACGAAGACGAGCAACCAGCAACTTATACATAGAATTTTGTCTTTGCTGCAGACTTTTTGCTTAAAATGAGACGGCACAATGTGTGATGCAATTTATCAGAGTTTACTTTGATCACCAAGTGTGGTCAGAAAAAATACACTTTTTATTGTTTCAAATGTAAGGAAATGTTACAGGTCAGTTTTCCTGTCTTACCTGTTTTTCTATCGTGTTTCCAACGTGTCTGTCAGAAGGCACCTGGGTGGATATATTTTGATGTGAAAAAAATTGACATGAGTCTCTAAGGTGAAAAAACTCAACAGACTTTGACCAGCTTATTTCCTGGTTTTGTTGGAAATGAACTTGACAAAGAGTCTGCAAAGAAAAAAACCTTGGAACATCCTCCTTAGTATTAAAAAAAATAAAAAATCTATAAGATTCCTGGATTTCTGTGTTTCCTGGGACAAGACAGTGAAGGATGGACAAAGGCAATCCATATAAATAATTTATCGTGATACTGTCAGAAGCTAAATGCAGAAATCCCTTGGAGGAAAGAAGGGAGAGCCTCTACTAGGTTGGGGCTATGAAGTGCAGCAACCCAAGGCATTATGCATACTCTTACAAGGTAATATCTAACGACAGACACNTCCAGCACAGCAATATGCAAAGACTTGCTCATTTATTTCTGAATGGGGAGGTATAAACATGTTGCCTCTGATTCTTGACCTTGATGGTCAGGGCAATGTCTTTATACCTTCTTCTTTGGGTAATTGAAACCAATTTTCCTTTTCAGCTATTCCTTTTACAATAAAATGTTCTAAAATAAATAAACAGGAAGGATTAGAAAAGGCTTCACAAAATAGCATTACCTCTTTACCATAATCAAGGGATTAATCCAGAAAAAGTGAAAATCAATAAATTTCAATAGAAAATCTACATCCTCCTTTGTATCCTATTACACGCAATTAGCTTATACTGTAATCGAAAGAGGTTTAACAACAGTTGTCAGATAGAGCTCTAGGTTTTTAAAACATTGTAGAACAAAGTTTGCTAGTCTTACATGAAGTGCTGCTTGGAAATCAAGCAGCTATAAAGCGGTAAGAACTATGCTATAAGCCCTGGGGCCTATATAGTACATTGCAGCAATTTTTTCATTTATTTATCTGTTTAAATAATATTAAGATAATTTGACCAGGCTAATTGTTTTGAAATAATTTTCTCCTATCCAGCTTCTATAAATCCTTGTAATTCTAAAGCTGTAAGATGACTGGATCCTCTTGGATCATATAGAGGGACTCTTTCATAATTGTAACCATCCCCTTCAACATATAAAAAGTTGCAGAAATGGACTTGACAGAGGCAAAAGTGAAAGAATGATTTTAGCT
Source organism: Nycticryphes semicollaris (assembly GCA_013400055.1). Lineage (NCBI taxonomy): Eukaryota > Metazoa > Chordata > Aves > Charadriiformes > Rostratulidae > Nycticryphes > Nycticryphes semicollaris. The sequence goes on along the minus strand of VXBJ01005738.1, from coordinate 1,231,069 downwards.
TACTGAACCTGTGGATAAGAAAGTACAAATGAATCTGTTTTTTTAATCAGTAGAAAATTAGAATGAGTGAGCTCTTGAAGCCCCTTGGGAGATGGGGCAGATGGCCTTGCAATCAGAGAGTGATGCTTTTTCTAGAGTAGATTGATAGTCTGCCTTCTAGCCTTCTCCACTTAGAATAAAAGAAGAGTGATGAACACATAAGGGGCAACTTAATGAATGCTGTGTGACTTCCACTGAGGTAGTGTTCTATACAGTGCAGCTAGAATATGTCTGATAGAAGCGTGGGGATTTACTTTCCAGAAAGGTAAAACAGAGATGGAACAGAACCAGAGATGGAAAAATCCCCTTCATTTTAAAAGCTGGCTATGACAATGAAAAGGACCATAATAACTTTACTTAGAATCTGTTAAAGAAACAATTTACATGCGTCATTTATATGCTACTCACAAGGTTCCATTTATACCTTCCATTCCCACCATGGTAAGTAGATAGGTCAATCATAAATTAACTTTTTTTTTCCTTATGTATGTTGCTTTTTTGTCATTCTATGTTTCCCTTGCATTTTGTATATATATATATA
>VXBJ01005738.1:1209648-1224158 GCA_013400055.1 Nycticryphes semicollaris | reverse complement strand
GACAAAGAAGTGATGTAAAAAAGGGAGGAAAAAAAAAAAAAAAAAAAAAAAAGAGAGAAAGAAAAAGAGAAAACCTAGCCTGACTTTGCCTCTTGGAAAGCTTTAGGTTGCAGCCCTGCCTTCCAAGCATTCTTTAAACTACAAATGTGGGAGGGACTCCAGGAGAGAGAGAGAGAGAGATGGCTATCAACTGAATTCATTACTGTAAACATCTCCCTGGGGTGTCAGGCAGGGAGGAAAAAAAGGCACGACTTACATTAGCAGGGAATAGTCAGATCTGAGGCATCATTACTGCTAAGATCAGCCTGCAATCCCGGCTGAAGGCGGGCGCAGGACTTGGAGGGAGCCAGACACACGGACTCACACACATACTCACATATATGTGTCTGATGCCTTCTCCGACTTCCAAGGGTCCTGGGTCTCCGTGCCTGCTCCTCATGTGATCCTTTCACCATTTCCAGAGGACAGAAAGAGAGAGGAAAAAAAAAAAGACAGAAAGAAACCCGAAGACCAGGCGTACCCGCGGTCCCTTCTCCTTTATTTTTTACCGGAGGAGAGGCGGGGGGAAGAGCGAGCGAATCGAGGAGCGAAAGTGCGTTGGGGATGCCAGAGCCGCGGGCTGCGCGCCGGAGGAGGAGGTGGCGGAGAAGGGGGGAGGACGATGCCGCTGCCTCGTAAGGGCGGAGGAAGGCGCGGGGGTCGCTCCGGAGCGGCGGCGGCGGCGGCCGGCGGGGAGCGGAGCCGGCCGAGAGCGGCACTGGGCGGCCGCGCTGCGTGGCGCGGAGGGCGGCGGCCACCACCGAGGAGCGGCGGCAGCGGAAAAGTTTTGGTGTGGGGGGCCAGAGGCGCGGAGGGGGATTATGATCGGTGCCGGCGAGGGATTCCCAGACAGCGCCAGGTACAGTTGGGATTTCATTTCTCTCTCTTTTCCTTCCTGGTAATTCTAGCCTTGGGCGATTTAAAGCCGCGGTGTCCTTTGCCTTCTCCGAGAAGGCAAAGTTAAGGAGCCGGGATCAGGTGGCGTGTCAGAAATATCGCCTCCGCCTCATTAGAGCCCCGAGTCTGCGAGTGTGCGGCACCAGGCACACACACGCACGGATTTATGAATGGCAGGCGGCGAATGTTAGGAGGGTCCCCGGGTTATTTCCCACCAGCGTGTGGGTCAGGAGCGGGACTCGGGGCTCGCAGCTGCAGCGGGGTCCCCGAACCCCAATGGCATTTCAGTACCGAGCGGGAGGGTGCCGAACCCGGCCCCCACCCCGTGGCCCCCCATCACAGCGCCGGGAGGGGAAGGGAGAGCCGAGAACTACCCCTACTGCGGAGGAACCGGCAAAGCGCCTGTGTTAGCACCACCATTAGTGTTATTTAGGAGGTGGTTTTGAGAAACGGGACCTTTACAGATGAGCCTTGCTCGGAAGAGGCAATCGGCTTAGCTCGGGGCTGGAAAGTGTTAAGAGATCTACGGGGAGAGCAGGGAGCTGCGCCCGGCGGGAGGATCCATCAGATCCCCATCAGCAGCCTCCGGAGCGGAGCTGGTGGTGAGTGGGTGGGGGTGAGGTTAAGAGAATTGGATCAGGACTTCGGAATACAAAGGAGCCCCTCCTTGACCTGCTGAGTTACACGGTGATCTCTGGCAAAATAGGAACAAATACTGCGGGGGGAGGGAGGGGGACAAAACCAGATCGCAGTAAGTCAAACAGCTGAAAAGATCTCTGCAGAGCATGAGATAAAACCCCGTAAAAGATAAAGAAATCAGCAGCAAAGTAAGAGAGTAAGAGTCTCCGTCTTCTTTTCGGAGTGGGAATGAGTCAACAGGAGCTTTTAATTAATTTTAATGGAGGAAATCTGTTTTAGGGCTTACAATAAGCTAATAAATCCAAGGCACAAATCCGTGTAAATTCCTGTACTGTGTGTGGAAGGTACTGGTTAGATTTCTTCACATGCTGCTTTTTGAAATGCGGGGCTCAGCTAAATGGAAAGGGAGAGGTTCCTTGCACGAGGAGCAGGAAAAGATACTAAAGCAAGTCAGACCTCTCTCACACACAGAGATGTGTACACACACACACACATATAGAAAGACAGGGTGTGTGTTAAAGAGAGGATTTTTTACTGCATCTAACTTTACAGTGCTTGCAGGGAAATCAAACCAGTTTTGAGGTTGCGATTGATCACTGCATGGGTTTAAAAAACCCAACCAATCAGACAAAAAAAAAAAATCCCACAAACTTACATGGACTTAATTATTTGCTTCATTCACTGCCATGGTCTTTCTCCAAGGACACCTTTATATATTTGTAATTTCAGAGAAAAGTGATGAATTGCTTTCAGAGAGATGTGGTTTTTTAAGCATTTTTTTCAAACACTTAGAAGGTACGGTACCTATGCCTTTATCCACCTTTCTTTCCTTTCCTTTTTTAAAGAGTATGCAGTGTTATCCTTAAGGCGTAATATTTGCATAATCAAGGAGGTACAATAGATGTTATTTAAAAGTCACCATTTCTAAGTGATAGAAGTGGTGTTACAATGTTAGTGTTGATCTCATTCCTGAAAATTGTGTGAGGGGAGATTTCAAACATCATGACTAATTGTTGAAGGTTTGCTATTTAAACGGTTGTTCTCTATCTTGGTATGGTAGTGAGACAGTTAAAAGTAAAAGAGTTCAGGCCTGGAGTACTGTAGGTGAAGCAAGTCAGAGCACTGTGTAAATACAGCGTCTGTAAAACTACCTGTGACTAGAACAGTCATCAGTTTTTTCCAGAGTCCAAGGCTGCAGCAAGAAGAAGTGGTGCTGGAATGCACCCAGCATTCTTAAATGAGTCGCTCCTCACATAGACCCACACCCTGTATTTTGTATAAGGTGATGTTATCTGTGTTTGGCTTCGAGAGTCTGGATCTAATTTGAGCCACTGTTACAAGTCACATTTGTATCCTGGCCTGCTGGATAGTTTGATTTAGGATGTAGACATATCTCCTTTACGCAACCCTACACCCTCCCAGTTGGAATCTGCATTACATAGGCTATGGTTTCCTTCGAGAATCAGGAATGTGCTTGCCTTTAACTGCCTAAAATAGCAGTATCTAAAATGTAGGATGTTATTAGGGCTGACTTCCCTACCCTTCCTGCAGAAAAGAAGGAAAGGCATAGTTTTACCAAGTCAAGAAAACAAAAAGGAGTTTAAACAAGCGTCACTATCAGGCTTTTCCTGTACTGCACTTTCTATTTAAAGGACTAGAAAGGTGGCACACTTAAGATAATATTGTTTCCAGGAAGGTGAGAGCTTTATTTCTTAATCTTTTCTGCTACCTCTTTAATCTCAAAATGAGTTCATTTTTCACTAGATTACTTTCATGTAACTTTCAGGCTTTTACCAGACGGATTCAAATCCAGTCCATTAGTGACCTCTATCTGTGGGAAGTGTATAGTCAATGGTGGTTTTTTTTCCCCTTTTTCTTCAGCACAGTGGATTGGAAACATAGGCTAGAAATTGATTTGGTCTTTTGTACCTGCAAATCACCTAGCTTGTCAGGTTATCAGTGTCATATCCTTTATGGACAAGACGATTTCCTAGTGTTTTATACAGGAAAACAAGAAAACTAAACTCCAGTTCCAAACATGAATCCAGAACTGTAAATCTTTTCCAGCTATTCCAGTGATAATATGATGAACATTTTCAAAAATCGGGAAAATAAAAAGTATCCAGTGGTGTTAAACATCAATAATAAAGGAACTGTATTTATCTTCGTTTGATGGTTTAATGCTTACTCTAAAGCAGGCTGACTCTATGTGAAATTTTATTGCCCCTGAGTGCTTACATAATAACTGAAACTTGAGACAAACACTCAGACCAGATATACTATAAGTAGACTTTATAGTAGCAGGGTGTTTAAAAAATGTAAAAAAAAAATATATCCAGCTGTGTCTATATTAGGAATACATGTCAGGGATCAAGGAAAAGGGGGTCTTTATAAACAGATGGTCTCTTTTAGGGGATTATTAAACCCAGCTTCCCAATACTAATTTGTCTCTTGTTTATATCCACGGCTATATTCCGTGTTTTAGTTAGTGATTGTAAATGGCAGTTGAAGACTTGATCAGCAATATCTCTGGGTAGGTGAATACCATTGTTTGACATTTCCCAGATTGTAGTTGATTACCTCAGCCCTTGGTAATATGATGGTTTTAGGTGTTTCCTTCCCTTCCCCCCGCCCCGGCCTTGGGCAGTCTTTTTAGGAGTCTTTCTGCCAATGCTTTTTATTTATTTCCTCAAGAAGCCAAAAGAGCTGAAACTTGCCTCAGAGGCATAAAAATTGTGTTTTTGTTTCTTTCAGTGAAACAAATATTTTATTTTTTTTTGTCTTTTATAAAAAACATAGAAAGGAATAATTTATCGTTATTATTGTAAAGAAGGCTAATTTGACATACACTGAAGATAAGAGCTTTAGTCCCCCTACAGCTATGTGTAACCTACACCTTTCAAGCAACTGACTTCTTTTAAAGAAAAACAACCACAAAAAAAACATCATTAAAATATTTTTCTTGACAGGCAAGTTTTATTCATTTATTTAAAACAAACCCAAACCATAATCCATAGGTAGTACTCAGGAAAGAAGCGTTTGAAATAAAAACTATTCTGTTTAACAAATTATATTCTGGTCACATCAAACAATTTGTCCCAGGAATAGTGCAATTTAATCTGGTATTTTCAGCCACTGGTGAAAAGCATTGGGACCTTCTTTACCTTCTTTTTTTTTTTTATTGATGTTTTACCCAGCTAACAGGCTTTTTTTTCCCCTTCTTTGATTCCTTCTTCTGACATGGCCCTTTGAACTGAATCAAAATTAAATACCAGCAACAACTTAAAACAAATCCATCATGCTCTATTCAGCATTCCTGAAAACTTAATGATGCATAAAGAGGTCTGTAAAATATCCCTTCTAAAAAGAAATCTTGTGCTTTTTATCAGCTCTACCTAGAAACAATCTCCTGTATATTTTACTTCAAGCTCTAAGTGCTTTATTTATTAATTTGTTGTAAAAGAAACCTTTTCTAGCCTACTTCAATAGGAGGATGTATTTATAAAAGCATACAGCACTGAGAATTGTTGATCATTCAAAGGTAAACTGTCATTGAAACTGATCTTTCAGTCCTTGCAGACAGCACTTAACAGGCTTTTGACGCACAGGATCACATCTTTGCTAGACTTGGTCCGGCAGAGTGTTCATTTTACTTTGGCCCCGGGTGAGAGATGACTTGCTTCCAACAGGCCCTGGTCAGTATTTTGTAGGATCTGCCCCTTACAAAGCAGAATATTAAAGGTCACAGATAATATTCTAGCTTGGCCTTCAAGTCAATACGCTGCTTTCATAACACTTAATCACCAGCTACTTCTTCACAAGGTAAATTATAATTGTGATTTTCTGCAACAGTTATGGATTAAAGACTGCAGTAAAAAAGAAAAGAAAAAGAATAATTTTAAAAGGTAGTTTGGACAATAATCTTTAGATGACTGAATGGTCTGCAGTCTGGTTTTACAAATCCTGGTCCAGGTAGGGACATAGCCTGAGTCACAGAACAGAGCATTTAGTTCCCTTTATCGTATTTACTTATGAATATATCACAATGAAAATGTTTGGATGAAGGGACAGAAGTTCTGCTCTTTGGTTAAAGTTCTTTATTGTGGCCAAGTTGTTATGGTTAATCTAATTATCTTAAAAATGCAGAATCAGATAGACACCAAATCAGTTCCTTCCTGAAAACATGCTAGCTATGATTAAATTTATCCGAAACTATTCCACAAGCTTTATTCACACAAAATAGGCAACATTTTTTTAATGCAGGGGCTCTTGAAGGAGAATTACAGGCAAAGGATTCTGGAATTCCATCTCGGACTCATTAGCCGTTCACTGTCATGAGTTTCTGTGTTCAGCAAGGTCTGTGCAGGCAGAAGCAGACACTTCTCTCATAGTAAATACTGTAAACTGTACGGAAGTACTATATGACCCATTAAGAGCAGGAAAGGTCACAGCTCTCAATGAAAAGCCTCATCAGCACCTTCTGAGAACTGAAATCTGTGTACGGCAGTGTCACTCCCAGTTCCTGATGGCAGCTTTTTGTCATTCCATCACCAAAAACAACAAGGGAAAATTAAACTTAAGAGCTTTTCTTGAGAGTACTTCCAGCCCTACACCAGGTAGCTGCACGAGTAGTTTCTGCCTCTCTGAGCTGTTCCTTAAGAGGTAGCCAAGAGACATCATGTGGAAAAGAGTTGCCCGTGTGGAGAAAGGACACAGCGCTCCTGCAGCGTGTCCTAGCCCTGCTGGGAGCCTTTGGTTGCACTCATACGCAGTCCTCAATCTTCACACAGGTTGCAGAGGACCAAACCATGGTCAAACTGCATTCACAGGATCATCAACCACAGGCTTTTAGGTTCAGAGTTACAAATACTGAGATCTCCTGCATGCTTTTCCTAAAGGGAAAAAGAAATGCAGTATCAGAACTGTTTTAAAATGGGTACGACATTCACAATGTCATTGGAAATGAATGCAACAAAAAATAAGTATAATTTTATATCATCATCTTAGTGATAGAACAAGAGATTTAATATACAGTTCTGAAAAAGTGCAGGTTTTATGTCTATATACATGTATATAATTTGTGCATGTGTTACATATATAGGTGACTGTGACTTTGTCTATAATCACAGAGGTCTCTGTCAGCCCCTTCAAAGTATATATAATTAATTTTCATTCAAAATTAATTATTTTTAGTGAACTGCAAATCAAATTAAATTAGAAGAAAAGCTTATATTTTTCCTTTAGTGTATTGGAAGCTTCTACACTGGGTAAAAAACCTGAGGTGCTCCCAAGAGGTATTTCTCCCAAGGCTGATGGAAAGAATCTGTAGCAAACTTATTTCTGCTTATGAAGTAGAACTTCACAGCTGAAAAACTGCTTTTAAAATTAATGTATTTGACTCCAGACTCAATCCTTCTCTCTTTCACTGGCAAGTTAATTTCAGAGACACTCTTCTCATGATTAGAGATTACTCATGTGAGTAATAATTTGAATACTCAGATGTGATGTCATTTAGCTGTAATTGAAGATGATACAACCTCAACAGTGTGTCTCTGGTTATATTAATGTATATATGCTTTCATTAGGAGTTTCTTCATGTGGGTATGGGAAAACAAGCTGTAGGTATGGGAAAACAAGCTGTGTAGGTACAAGTCATTAGAGTAGAACTGCATCTGTATTAGGATTGTAGTAGAAAAGGTGTTTGTCACAGGTGGCCTACATGGGTATAATTCTATAGAAACTACCTGTAGACTTGGCATCGAGTGTGCATGTCATTTAATGAATTATGATTTTGGTAAGTGAGGGGCGTTTACTGAGCCTGTTGCATGCCTGAAATGCTAGCTGAAACCATGTGAGGTGTCTCTAAATGAAGGAATATTTGTTAGTAGTACCATATAATTTCATTTGTGATCTAGGAAGTTTTTCCTAAGTGGTGCTTCTTGTGTCATTGAGAGATTTGCATCTAGCTAAATGTACCCCATTTAGCAATCTTGTTTGTCTGGTTTCACAGGCCACCTCATGGACTGATCTAGGTATAACCTTATTCTTATCTTCAACCACTTAGCTTTGGAGTTAGTTGCCAATGCTCCTAGACTAAACATTATTTCTTGACCTATATCAGTTGAAAACTTGCTGTTTATTTCATAATTTGTTGCAATTATGTAAAAAACCAGAACACTTTGGTACCTGAACTGGTATGAAAATTGGTATGAACCTGGATCGGGTGGTTGGAGGACTCCAATTTAATTTCATCACGCTCTATATGCATATTGCATCATGTTGCACTGATCCATTACTATAAGCCCCTACATTATTCATTGAACAAGAGAACCTGGAGGAGAAAAGGACATGCAAGGCTAACCAACAACTTACAGTCATCTCTCTAGTACACTCCTAAAATCTTGATTTAAGTGCTTTCAAAGATTCCATCTGAGACATTTTAGCCTTTGAACTGCCCATAGGAAATTAATCACAGAATCACAGAATCTTCATAGTTGGAAGGGTCCTTTGAGATCATAGAGTCCAACCATAAATTCCATAAACCATGGAATTCCAACCATAAATTTCCAACACAAAATAAGTAAAGTGAGTTAAAAGTTATATTTTCCAGCCTGATAAAGTTCTCCTTATTTAAAATAAATTTAGCTATCTAACAACACATTTCCTCATGCTGTAGATGAATATACAGTATACAGACTGCTGAAATTTAACACAACGTGAACACACACACACAAACACACGGAGTCATTCCCAACTGTATTGCTAATCCTGTGTATCAAATTGGTATATGCCCAACAGTGATTTTTGAAATGGCTCATTCTGGCCCTGTGCCAGGCTGCTCAGTGAAGAGCTGCTTCTTGCAGCAGTTCAGCAGTAAATTGTAAAATGCATTTTGCCAGTAGAGTTGTCTTATTTTTTTTTATTTGAGAAATTACTTTCGCTGTTGGACAAAATTAATTTCAGACCCTTATTCTTTAACAGTTGTGCAATAGAATAACAGTCTTTACTCAAAAAGTGTCTGCCATTATAGCTTTCAAAATACTTAGGCAAGAAAGAAGCATAATGGACACCTCTCAGGTTTTTTTAAAAAAAAAGTGAGCTTTGAATGGCACAGGCAGAGCCAAGTCTCTTAAAATTGCTCAGAGATGCCTAAGCCTTTGTGGCAGAGCATCTGACAGTAATGTTCCTCTAAGTGCTTTATGCAGGTTGTGCCCAGTCAAAATCTCCTTTTTTAATTCATGTGGTATTGTGTATTTGTAATGATAAACATGAACATACATGCATGCAGGGACATACACACAAACAAAATGTAAAAATAAAAGAGATTTTTTAGAGAATTAGAATGGCAAAAGATCATTGAGCAAAATCTGTCTCCATCTGAAGCTTAGTTAGCATCTTCCTTTTTTATTGTTTAACTAGTTATCAGGGCAATCAGTGACACTGCAGAACTTGTTTGCTTTTCTCCCCTAGTGCTTTCCCCCCGTAGTTCATAGAGAACTGTTTTCACAAATAATTTCCACAACCTTTTTAGTACAGTTTTTAAAAGAATGATGCAAGTAGATTTTTTGTTTGTTGAGTGCTGGCTACAGGGTGCTGAATCCCTGTCTTCGCACTAGTTACGTAAAATTCCAGNCAAAGGAAACCCAAACCCACAGCCCAGGAACTGTGGAAATCACAGTGATAACAAGATGGTTGTCTTCTGTCCTACACTGGATAATCTTACCAGTATCTATTTAACTTAATATTTATTACCAAATAAAGGTTTCAACTAGATAGTCTATTATCACAGAAGTGAAACACTCAGTTCTATCCTCAGATCAGCACAGTGGATCTTTATAATGTGGAATAAATGAGATGTTAAGAGTTGCTGCCAGCAGCTCTGGCAACAGAAATGTTGATCTGCACAGATTCTCCTTCCTGCAAAAATTCCTTATCAGCAGATCCACACATCCTACATGGTGTGACTGTGGATTTACAGATAAGAGAACAGAATGACTGAAAGCGGATGGATGGCATGAGCATAAATAGGTCATGAGTTACCAACTGTGGAGCTTGATCCTGAGCACCAGGAGAGTTGATTATAAATTTTAGAACCCCTCTAAGGATAAGGATCTCTCTAGGTAGAAGGGTTTGGCTTTAATTCTTCGCCCTTCATTTGTCCAAAGTTGAAAGTACATAAATCAGTCTGTATGAGCAGGGATGACTCTGAAATTCATAACCACTCATATCTGTGACATTGATGGAAACTCTATTGGATCAAATGCATAGGTATTCTAATTATGAACCTCTGATATTCAGAACTTCCCTTAGGCCATCAATATCTCATATGCAATCATATTTTACAAGCTGCCGAATGATTGTCTAGTTATGCATGTGCTGACCGAGAGAAAACATCCTACGGTCTAGCCAGCCAGCTGCAGAAAGAGGATCTGCTTTCAGAACTAGGAGAATAAACACCTTAAATTTCAGATAACATCAGTATCACTTCACAAGCTGCGTAGGTCTTGGGAAGAAATGGTTGGTGATCTTGGGAAGGGGTGTTTAAGTACAGCCCTGTATATTGTCTTGTGCTGAATGATAACCTCGTTTGACAGAAAGGCATTCCTTTTAACTCCTTCAGTGCTATGCTAAAAGAGCAGAAATAATGCAAAGACCTGTAGCCTTGCTGTGAAATTTACGATTCCGTTCTGCCATCTGGGGTACTTTTATTGATGTATTCTGGTAGCAGCATACTTCTCTCCTCTTTCTCTCACACTCTCTTTATTTTTTAAATACGTGTGGCAGCACAGTCTGAATCAGAATTTTTAGTTAGCTCTTTAGCTAAGAAGGATCCGTCTTTCAAGCTGGATTTCATTCTGTTATGTCTGTCACGTCAGGTGCGTTGAGGACACCAGGTATCCTAAAGATACTATCCAAACTAAACCAAGCAATAATGCCGAAGGAAGCTTTTATTTTCATTTAAATATTTCCCATATTATTTTGCAGGTCAAGTATTACAGTACTGTACAGAGGGAAGATAAAAGCAGGAAAGGGAAAGTGAGTAGAAAATATCTGGGGGAAAAACAGGATGAAAGTGAGTAATCAAGATTGTCCAGACTGCATGAGGTGCGGAGACAAACAATCAACTTTCTGTGCAACAGGAAATCAGAGTTTCCTAATGATCACAGTTTTAACCACCTCAGCTGTTATTCATCTGAGAGCAGGACTGTTGATTGTCATGACAGGGAGAGGTAGGGCAATGCCCAATCTAGGAGGAGGTGGGAGGGGGGCAAAAAGATTTGTGAAGTACCCCCAGTTCTTTCAGTGATGGGCATAGCCCATGGGAATCATCAGACAGAGTTAATGCTGTCTCAGAGCATGTTAGCTCTACAACAGAACCCCTACTGGTTTGGTGAGTCTGGTTTGGTGAGCTTTGGTGTATTCCCTCTTAATACTGTTCCACGTCCTCATTTTTGTGACCTTAGAAACTGTGTGTGTTAACTGTAGGAAAAGATGGATATAAAGATGTGATGGATAAAGCAATTAGTGAATAAGTAGGCTCAAGTTTTGTTCTTGAGCAGGGGTATATATAAAAAGGGGATAGTGAATCTTAGTTATTTAAAATATATATTATAGATCCTAGCAGCTTTTATTCTCTTGCCTGTAGGCCTCTCATGTGAAAGAGATTAAAGATCCATTATGTACCAAAAAAAAAAAGAACAATTAAGGAAACACTGGGCAGGAAATACAGTGGGCAGTGGGGGCAAGTGGCACTGAAGTGTGTCCTTATTATTCTAGCTTATAAGAAACACGCTGAAGGAAATGAGCAACATTCAGAAATGTGCTGTTCTTTCTGTGTCATCGCCGTGTTTATGCTGTCCTGTTGATTTAATCAAATCACTGGCTAAGTCAAACACTGATCAAACCCTACCTTATAGTCGCAGCCTGCAGTATGCTCTTTCTCCCCTTGCAGCTGAAGGCAAGGCAGAATTCAACACTGGATTCTGAAAGCAGCGAGGGGGCAAGAAGTGGTGCACTCTGAGGGCTGAACCGGCAGCGGTTGTAGAACCCCCCTGTATGTATGTACATATGAGAGGGCTGGCATTTCTCTCCCCTCAGGCACAACAAATGCCCACAATCACCAACAGCACCGAGCCCGCGTGCTTAATATGAAGGAAGGAGATAATTTGTGGTAAAGGTTATACTGAAGATATATGCACTTGCTTTGTTAGAGAGGGTATGCAATTATTTTATGAGTTCAACATGATTTCAACATTCTCCACGAGTGTTCTAGTGATAATAATACTTGGGGCAATATGCAAGTCTACTTATTTGCCTACTTGTGTTCTTGCAGAAAGTCTAGTAAAGAATCTGACTAGAATTCAGTTACTGTAACTATAAAAGAGGAAAAAAAAAAAAACTCTGTGGAAAGATGGCACTGTATGAGTTAACATGTTAGCCCTTCATTCTTTCAGATCAAGCTTCCTGTGAGTAATAAAACACAAGTCAGATGAATTTGGCTGGTCTCAGTCAAGCCTCTCATGGATAGTTGCCCACATGGGAATAACTACCGCATAGATTAGCTCTGTGAATAGTTCCAGGACAGGTGTGGGACTGAGCTGCATTGACAGAACTGCTCTGGGGAACTTGTGTGCGGTGTTTCAGTCAGTGGTGTCTGTCTTCCCTTTTCATGAGGACTAAAATTCAGGCAAACATGTTTTTTCAGTAATTGTTTTCAGGGAGCTGGAGAAAACTCGTGTATTTTGTCAGATATGCAAGTCTTTTATTAGACATTTCAAATAAATGAAGTACAAATGAAAATGAAAATACCCTAATTTATTTCTTACTAGCCAACATTTTGTTCCTGAGAATGGCAACAATATTAAAGCTTCTGACCCATCTTCCCTAACAGTCTAAGACAAAAACAAAAAAAGGGCAATATTTTTAAAGCTTAAGAGGGGACAGAATGACACAGGGTTTCTTCTGCTGAATACAAAATCTTTCTGTTTCTGTTTGAAATCCAGACATAGTCTACAGTGATCTATATGAAATGAAAGGTGGACTCAGGTAAACCCACCACTATTAACAGAGCCTCATTTTTCCAGTGCCTGTCAGAAGTGAAAAGATTTATTGGGTAAGGGGGATGAGCTGCTCTTTAACCCCCACGTCCTTGTCTTCTTCTGTTCTTATAAAGCAGAACAGAGACCCAGTCACACTGTACAAGTCCTTTTAAAAAGTATGTTATTAGAAACAAACTCTGCACTATTTTTCCTGACATAAAAAGAGGCAACACAAATGAAAGGTAGAAGGAAAAGTTAATAACAGCATTTGATCAAAGGAGCGCTGACACACAAGCAGGTTCAGAGAACTGCTTGGTATTAGATGTGTACGGCTTGCATAAATCAGGGCTGAACTATTTTAAAGCATCTGAATATCCACATAAGCCAGAAAACTTATCTATTGAGTTCCTTGTTAAAGCCATGACTGTAGGCCAGCCTTCCTTCTTTAGCAATAAGGGGAAAGGATTGTTGTCCTGGAAGTGACACTCAGCTGTTTGTGCCCTAGCTGTCTCTGAATCAATAGAGGGCCCCGCTCTTCAAATCTCTCACGCAAAGTAAATATTTTTTTTTCTTGATTTAACTGGTGTTTTAAGGAAATGCTTGGGTATACGGTTGTCTGGGTATACGGTTGTCTAAGGTCAGGATTACAGCACTGCTCTAGTTATATGTTGCACAGTTTGGAGTTTCAGGTTTATATGTAGACATGGTTATGTAATTTGTTGAGGCATCTCTTTATACTTTTATGTTTCTTATATCTGTCTCATAGCAATTGCTATACCTGTTGTGACTGACATATTTTCCAGGACGTTTTTCATGTATTCCACCATTGCTATATCTAATGAAGCTTGATTTTCACATGGTTGTGACCATCCTGGGCATGTAGTACAGCTCTAAAAAATTTGCCAGCCTAATCTTTATGTCCCTTTGCCAGATGAGTACGGACATAATGGTTTTATCAATACAACTGTAGACTTTTGGCACTTGCATTAAATTTCAAACGGATCAGTTTTAGTGAATCAAATAATTTTGCTTGCTACAGGAGGTCTCTACGGCAAGAGTGGGGGAGAATAATGACAGCTGTTCTCTATCAACGTGCTGTTTTTTAATTTAGTTGATCCTATAGTTGTGCATATTCTGATGATGGTGTTGTCGAAGATAAAAACTGTATAAGGAAATTACAGAATCACAGAATATCAGGGATTGGAAGGGACCTTGAAAGATCATCTAGTCCAATCCCCCTGTCAGATCAGGAACACCTAGATCAGGTCACACAGGAACGCATTCAGGTGGGTTTTGAATATCTCCAGAGGAGGAGACTCTACAACCTCTCTGGGCAGCCCGTTCCAGGGTTCCATCACCCTCACTGTGAAGAAGTTTTTTCTCATATTTAAGTGGAACCTCCTATGTTCCAGCTTGCACCCATTGCCCCTTGTCCTGTCATTGGCCGTCACTGAGCAGGGCCTGGCTCCATCCTCCTGACACTCACCCTTTACATATTTATAAACATTAATGAGGCCACCCCTCAGTCTCCTCTTCTCCAAGGTACAGAGACCCAGCTCCCTCAGCCTTTCCTCATGTGGGAGATGCTCCACTCTCTTAATCACCTTTGTAGCCCTGCCCTGGACCCTCTCAAGAAATTCCCTGTCCTTCTTGATGTGAGGGGCATTTTGTTTTAATGTTACTAAGGTAATTGAGTACTGCTGCTTTGCCAGTGAATATTTACCTTCAGACCTTGCTCCATTAATTAAAACTCTCTAAGTCCTGTTACATGGCCCATTCTCAAACCCCCTCACTGTCCTCTCATCTAGCCCACACTTCCTCAGTTTCCTAATGAGGATGTTATGGGAGACAATGTCAAAAGCCTTGCTGAAGTCAAGGTAGATGACATCTGCTGCT
>VXBJ01005738.1:1028028-1209176 GCA_013400055.1 Nycticryphes semicollaris | reverse complement strand
AGCCCTCCCAGTTTGGTATCATCAGCGATCTTGCGGAGGATACAGTCTGTCCCCTCATCCAAGCCGCTGATGAATATGTTGAACAAGACTAGACTGAGTATGGACCCTTGGGGGACAGCAGTGGTTACATGCCTGTAACTTGACCTTGCTCCATTAATTACAACCCTGTAAGTCCTGTCACATGGCCCGTTCTCAACCCACCCCACTGCCCCCTCATCTAGCCCACAATTCCTCAGTTTCCTAATGAGGATATTACGGGAGACACTGTCAAAAGCCTTGCTGAAGTCAAGGTAGATGGCATCTGCTGCTCTTCCCTCATCCAGCCATCCACTTATTAACATCATAGAAGGCCATCAGATTGGTCAAGCACAATTTATCCTTGGTAAATCCATGTTGAAAACTTCTAATGACTTTGTGTTCTTCAGTGTGTTTGGAGATGACATCCAGAATGAATTGCTCCATTACCTTCCCAGGGATGGAGTTGAGACTAACCAGCCTGTAGTTCCCTGGGTCCTCCTTCTTGCCCTTTTTGAAGACTGGATTGATATTGGCCTTCCTCCCATCCTCAGGCACCTCTCCTGTTCTCCATGACCTTTCAAAGATGATGGAGAGTGGCCCCGCAATAACATCTGCCAGTTCTCTCAGCACTCGTGGGTACATCCCATCAGGGCCCATGGATTTATGGATGTCTAGATTGGCCAAGTGGTCTCTAACCCAGTCCTCTTTTACAAGGGAAAATCTTCCTATTTCCAGACCTTAACTTTATTTATGCAGAGAATTATTCATATACAACATGAGACCTGGTCAGTCAGAATTACAAAGCTTTAAATTCCCTTCTGAAATGAAATTCAAGGCAGTGGTTTGTACCCACGATTACTTATGAGTCCATGGATCATATTGATAACTCCACTGACTTTATACATATGAACTATCTAGATAAGTAATTAGCAAAATTGCATCAATTGTGCTGCATATTCCAACTGCAAGTAGAAGTGTCGCAAAAAATGATTGTTCTTTTAGGGAGGTAATATACTGCATCTCTCACCCTTGCTCCCTCTCTCTAACTCCAATGCTATCTTAACCTCCAATGCTTAAAATCCTAGATATTCTGAAACCTGGGTTTTCTTATCAAGATTAGAGGGTTATACTTTCATGACCCTATGATTCTATCTATTTTAACATCACTTATCTGAGAGAGCTACATTAGTAAGGAGTCTGCAGGTTCACTAATAGATATAGGTACAAAGCTGTCATTCTAGACTGTGTGGAAATGAGATTAGAACCAATTTGACAAGAAGCAAATCTTCCTTTCCTTCACCTCAGTTCCTTTTTCCCAGGTAATTAGAGAGGTTGGATTCATCAGCCTAGTGTATTGCTTGCTTTTCTAGCAATTTCCAGTTGGAAGATTTTTATTATTATAAATAAGTATGTGAGCTCTATAATTGCTGACAATCACATGGGGATACTGTTGTGTTTTTTTTTTTTTTTTTTCCCCCTTATATTCATTGCAATGCTGCAAATAAAATAGTGTGAACCAAGTATCTCCATATCTTGTATTACTGCCTGGAAATGGAGGATCTTTCTCACAATTTTTCACTATATAAATCGTCTCATGACTCATCACTCTAATAAGAGAAAAGGAATTATTAGAGCTGAAACAGCAAGACCTGCTGTGTGACTGGTCACACTTTCAGCACAGATTTTCTCCAGTATAAACCCAGATTTAGTCCTCTGAAATCTGGATTTCACATCTACATAACTGAAAATGAAGAGACATACTCATTGTTTCAAATCTTCATCCAGAGGATAAAGCAGAAAGAAGATGAGCTTCCTTACCTCAGTATCACAGCAAAACATATTTAGGTCTGTAAATAATCAGAAATCATAGAATCATAGAATGGTTAGAGTTGAAAGGGACCTTAAAGATCATCAAGTTCCAAACCCCTGCCATGGGCAGGGACACCTCCCACCAGACCAGGTTGCTCAAAGCCCCATCCAGCCTGGCCTTAAACACTTCCAGGGATGGGGCATCCACAACTTCTCCAGGCAACCTGTTCCAGTGTCTCAGCACCCTCACAGGAAAGAATTTCTTTCTAGTATCTAATCTAAATCTCCCCTCTTCTAATTAAAAGCTATTACCTCTTGTCCTGTCACTACACTTCCTAACAAAGGTCCCTCTCCAGCTCTCCTGTAGCTCCCTTCAGATACAGGAAGGCTGTGCATGTGCAGAACTGTGTGAAATGCCTTAAGTAAAGTAGAGGGTGCTGATGGTTTATGAATCAATGCAAATAATCAAATAACGAGCTGCCAATTTGTACATGCCACCCATAGTAGAATTTTAAAAGCAAGTGCCACAACTCACAACATTTTGGAACACAGAATCAAAAGTAGAACATCTACTCCAAAGGGAATCTCCAAAAGATCAGTTGTTTTAAAGTGTGTTAGATTTCCATTAAAAATAAAACAAATGAAAAAGAATCCTCTAATTTCTATCATACACTGTGAAAAAAATTGGTATTCCATAAACAGTAAAATTATCACATTGTTTGAGCCAAGTTTCTTGATTTATTTTGATGATTAACATGTCATCCTGTTGAGGAACTCACGCATGTGCTTAGTATGTAGCCATTCTGCCACTTGAGTCTGTGATACCTGGGAGAATAATAGAAATTAATCCATCAAAACAATTGGCTACTTCTAGCATTAAAATCGTTACTATAATCAGCTAATTCTTAATGAAGCTTTAACTTCACTGTTTTTTTTCTGATTTTTCCATATACTAACTGAACTTGGAGTAAATAGAAGAAAGACATTGTAAGACTGTCCAGCAAGTATAGCAAAAATCTAAAGAATACTGTAATGAAGTGACTATTGCTGTAACAACTTCTGTATATGTCAGTTTTTACAGAGAGCTGTAGGTAGCCATGGTTGACTTGTAAGGGTTTTCTAAGGTTGTTTTCTAAGGCTCTCCATTGCACCAGTGTAAGTCAGGAATATTTTTTCCATGAGTATTTCAGTGCATATAGAGTATTGCTCCTCAGGAGAACTGACTCCGCATTACTTCAATTTAATAATATCTGAGACTGTTCCCCCCCACATCCCCTGATTTGAGAATGATGCAGCTGTAAGGGTTTTGCAGTCATTCCGTGCCTATACAATAGAATTTTCCTTCTCCCCCTCTCCTAAAAGGGGTACAGTATTATTCCTGTGAAATGCAGGCCTCCATTTTATGCTCTATATGACATCGGCTCCTTCGGTTTCCAGTTTGATCAAAAACAAATTTGGGAAGTGATCCACTTTCCACATCTGAGGCCAAGTTCTGCAAAATTCTGCACACTTTCAATTCCAGTCAAAGTCAGTAGGTTTTGAGCATGATAACCATTTTTCAAGGTCTCCACGTGTATTTAAGCACACAGAAATTTCTTGTGGCTATCTCCATTGGAAGGATCAGGAAGCATTACACATTATATTGTTAGGTTTCTGAGTGAGCGAGATTTAATTTCAAAATATAGTATAAGGTAAAATATAAATCTGAGATAGTTTGCTATAAAAGCCCTTTCTGAAGATCAAATTTCCTCATGCTGACATCTTTTTTGTTGTTTAATTATAGCAGTATCATGCGCAAAGTCCACAAAACAACAGCAAGAAGTAATAAAAGTTGTAAGAATAGGTAGCAAGTTGGCTGGCATACAATGAGAATGAAAGCAAAGACCAACCTCCCTTGGTAAACGTTGATATGAATTATTAAACGAAACAGTGGCAAAATACAGTCTGTCAAAAGCAGTTTCCTTCTAGAGGCATGAGAGGAATTAAAATTTATTTCAAAGGGTAGCTTTTATGCTTGTCTCCAACATCTTGGTTTGCTTGAAATTGCACAACTTGTCTCTGTACTAAAACTTCCCAAACTAATTGCCCAAATAAAGAATGTTTATTAGAAGAATCTTTGCAATACGAGGCTGATCCTAGCAGTTTCTCAATACATAACTGAAATTTTCTTTCTCAGGTGTTTCCTGCAGAGAAAGTACTGTAATGTTGTAGTGAGTGTGATTCTAGTGGACTTGAAGTATGGCATCCAGTTACTGATTTGATATTTAGTGTATCTGACGATAAGAAAATATATACTCTACAATTTGAACATGCAGGTCTGCTCCTCAGTTGGTCTGTACTGACATGATTTTCTTAATTATCTCATCGTTAGATGAGTTATGATAGTTTAGGATTTGAACCAAGTCAACTAGATGATCTGATCTCTAGATTAGCTTTCCAGAGCAGCAAAAAATTAAGGAGGATGTCAGACATTAATGATGAACCCACTGCTCTTAAAATTAATACAAAGTCATGAATTTTATCTTTAATCTTATGCTCAGAATTGGCTGAAAATTTTAGAAATATTTAAATAAATTTCAAATAAAACATTTTCATTTGGGGAAACAGGGTGCCTAAAGTGATGCAAAATTACTTATTTGCTACCCTAAATACTATTTTGATCTGCATATATCCCTGAAATTTAATACTAGCCCGTGTAATTGATTAATTTGGATGTAGGCCGTTGTCAGGTATTTGGGTGACTAATAGCACCAAAAAAACCTGATTGTCTCTGTTTAATGTGTTTAATTTAAAGTTCCTGGAGCCAAAGACCTAGGTCATGTTTTGGCCTTCAGCAAAATCAATAACAATAATTCCCACTGTCGTCAAAGGAGTGGGGTAACTTCTGAGTATCCTTTCTATATCCTTTATGGCTAATTAGGACTTCATTCAAGCACACCATTGAGTAGTTGTTAAAACTTTTAATATGCTTATGAGCTCTTTATGCTTCCTCTCTCATGCAAAGGAGCATCCATCCAACAAAAGGCCACATTTAACTTGTGATCTGATTGCTAGTTTTAACCCTACAGTAGAGTCCTATAAACCACCTGGAAAGGGATGTTTTCCTTTTATTCTTGCTTGGTGCAGTGATGGAACTTGGGTACTGAAACAAGCTCCCTAAAGCTGCCGATACTTAGATGTATATTTTGCCATATAGACTTGTAACATTCAGGCTTGAATTGTTCTTGCCTTTCTTAGAAGTGTTTGTCTCCAGATGATCAGATAAAATCTAGTGAGAGATGCTGAGTGTTCTTTGTGAAACTGAAAATTGTGATACTTGTCTCATTAGCTAGAATGCCGTCTTTACTCTTTTAGCCTTTGTCTCAAGCTGGACATTAGGACATTTGTCTAAGAGCACAGTCTCCAAGAAATTATGGAAGCCTCATTTCTAAGGCACAAATAAAATTAGCTTTCACAAAGCACTGGTGTGTTAGAGTTGAAAATATGCCTGCGGTGATGAGGCTGGTACAGCTGGCACAAGGAAACTTTCTTGTCACATAAGATAAATTAATTAATGGAATTTGGTCATTTGTAATAGTGGAAAAGAATGACCAGGAATGAATCTTACCACAGGATTCATATCTTCTCCTTTGACAAGAAATGTACTGTCTACAACATCGTCTTCAATTGGAACTGTGGGGGAGTAATTAAGATAATGAGAACACATGGCACTGAAATAACAGCAAGAGTCTGTTAAACACGCAGAATTTTTGTCCAGGCACCTATTCATAAGATCTGTTATGTACATATTCCAGATCTTATATCTATATGCCCTATTTGCTAAACCCTTAAAATGTCTACATTTCCATTCACTTCAGGAAACCACGTACACGTAAAATAGCTACATGTGTTGCAGCCAACAGGTAAAGTTGTGTAATGTAGAAACCTCTTGAAAGATTCTATGATCGTTTCTGTTATTGAACTCTGTGTGCATCTGGTTCTCCTTTCTTTTCCTCATCTTCCCTTAGTCCCGTTGTGCCCCTCCTCAAGCTCCTTTTCCTTCCTGATGGACTTCAGTGCAATAAATCATTTAAAAATAAAACTTCCTGCAACAGAAGCAATGCCTCGGTGACATAAACTGCTAAGTTGCATGCAAGATCAGGAGGTATATTTTATATTTGGGTACTTTAGGTGGCATTAATAACATCAATATTTATATTGCTGTAAGCTTAGCTTGCACTAGAGTGTCGTTTATATAGTGTTATGTTTCCTGCAAGTATTCTTCCTGTCACATTCATTTCAGGCTTTTTGAAGGTAAACGTACAGCAGAACAAAGCCCTGTATGTGGAGTTTCCAGTATTTTTAATGTTACAGCTATAAAAATAATGACCTTTATGCAGCCATCTGCAGCTCTGTGCATTGCCTTCAAACTCAGAGGTTCTTTGAGATTATTAATAGCAATAACATTATCTCAGTAATGTGAGAACTGTGGCTGTCCAGATTGAATGTCCCCAGTAAAACGACATTGGAAAATATGCCCCTCCGTATTGGTTAAAAACATGAGTATTAAATCAAAGAATCACCTCTTCCATTTCAAATATTTCTCAAGCATTTTGAGCAAAATCCTGGAGAACTGCTATCATCAGAAAATTATTAGAATTATCAAAGGAGTATTGAAGGTGTCTGAGCTAAGCTTCCACTAATTTTTAGGTGTTTCTGCAAAAACATTAGAAATTACTTGGTGCCTGCAAATGTTTGTGATAAGCCTATCAAGTATAGTAATAACAAATGAGAAGAAGGAAAAATAGCTATTTTAAGAAAATACCTGAACAGCTTTGTTGCTATAAAAAGAAGGAAGATTTAAATCTGCTGGACTATTTGAGTTTCTCCAGACTGGTCAAAAATGCAATAGTTGTATTTCATTTACTTTCTTTCACAGTTTCCAAAGATTTAGGACAGAAAATGTAATAATTATTTATTGGATTAAGTCCCATACAAGTAAACAAAAGTTGTTAAAGCATTTCTAGATAAAGTATACAAATACCCTACATTATCATCATGTTCCTTGGTGCGTTTGCACCAAGTCGCTATATAGTCTAAAATAAGATCTGTCTTTCTACAGAAATTTTATTTATAGCTTACTTGATTCAATTTTGGTATTGGGCTGTCATTTTCATTCCCTATAATAAGTTAATGCTATGATGGAACTATTTAAAGGGATTTTAGTGTCGGTAAGTTTTAAATCACACTACTTGCCTAAGCTTGTATTACTGAAATAATGCATGATGAGCCCTTTTGTGAAATCATGTGAAATCGAGTGCACATGTGGTCAAAAACTATCATCATCACCACTACTAAAATGATCTTTAAAAGTTTAGTAATTGAAGAGCCACTTACTGCTGTTGTGCTTTAGTGATTGAAGAAGAGAGGTGTATTACTGAAGTGAAATACTGTGGCTGCAGCAAAAGTTTTCTGTGCTTGATTTTGCAGCCTTTTGGGTTCTTTTTCCCCCCAAAGAAGACATACATACGTTTTTCAGAATAAAATTTGTTAATATTGTGAGGAGACACTACACAAAACATAAATATTTATCTCAGAAGGGAGATGCCAAAAAGGAGCTGATACTGTAATTCAAAAGCTATTAGGTAGATAGGGAGAAAGAATATTTCAAAGTGTCTTTTTTGTTGTATCAGATCAAGGGTCTACCTAAACAATACTATAAAAATAGACAAATATTTACTAGAGTGATTGTACTCTTCATAGTTAGGAGCTATCCTGCTGGACTCTGTGCCACGAGATATCCATAAAGTCAAAAAGTTATGATCAGGAGAAGTACTAGCTCTTTATATGGATAATGGTACTTCCTGAGTTGCAAAATAAAAATATTTTATAGACATGCAGATATATGCCCTTGTAAGGGAGTGAATAAGACAGCTGTTATGCATTCAGGTTAATCATTCAGGAGCTAGGTAGAAGCTTAGGAACTTGTTTACAAATACGTGAACAATTAGAATTTAGGAGCTCTTTAGTCTCTTTGGTCTTCAGGACTTCCTGAAGTGTCTGGCCACTGCTTTCGACTGGTCTGGCTTGCCCTTCTTCTCTCTTCTGTGATGATAGCATATATTTTCCATATGAAACAATTCTTTTTTCTAGTCAGGATCTTGCTAATTACTATAATATTTAAAAAGTTACGCTATCTTCTTTTTCATATATTTTTAGCACTAATCCTCTCATTCTGTCTAATACCGTGTAGTCTTTGCAGCGTCTGCTTACCAGGTTTAGTGCTGATTAAAGTGTATTTATCTAAGCTGCTTCTCTACATTACTGAGCTATATTTTATAAATATTTTTCATGCATATTTATATATATGCACCTGAAAATAAATACTATCTATGCTGCATACATTTCTTATTAGAATTTTCAGCCTATGTAGCATTTTCTGTTTTGTCATTTAATTTTATGAATTTTTATGAAGGTATTGTAATAAAACTTTAGCAAGTTTTGCCACTGTAGGATAGTCTGTAACAATAGTAACAGTATAATAACATATTATTATAGCACAACAGCAAAAGGATAGACTGTAATGATTTAATCTAGACGAACTCGTAGAAAATACAGGTTGCTCAAAGCCCCATCCAGCCTGGCCTTGAAGACAGAGGGAGGAGTCATGCTAAACTAGCTCGATAGCTGTATTTAACCAGATAACTGGTTTTCTAGAAGAAATATATAGTGCACCTTTTATATTTGTACTTCAAGAGAACATCTGATACAGTGAAATTATTTAGCCTGAGGAAGAGACTTAGAGACTTAGGAGACTTAGAAACAATTACTTTTCTAAGTGTAAAACAACTGAAGAGAGCTAAAAACATGAGTAATTTGTCTCCAGAGATAGTATTATCAGAATTCCTCTAGCATTACCTTTAGAACTGACAATTATTAGCATTTTTATTTAGGAATTTAGTTTATTAGGAATAAAATCAACCAATGAAACAAATTTGAGGTAACTTCTAATTATAGTACTGCAGCAATATATGAGCTATCTAAGACCCGGAAATAACAGATTTACGATGATATTAAGCAAAACAAACAAAAATATTAGGTATTGATACATTTAATTATTAATTAACAAAAAGTTGAACTTGCAGGCTGGGAAAACAGCAGATGGGAAGGGAGACTTGGATGTATGAGTCAATCACAAACCACTTCGGTGACTTGGTCACGACAGAGAGAGAAAGGAAAGCAAAGAAAGAAAGGGAGAGAGAATGAGAGAAGGAAAACAGCTTATGTGTGAAGCAAAGTATTTCCAGTAGGTAATGAGAACTTGATGGTTAATAGTAGGAACGCTTAAAACTATTTGGAACATCATAGAGAGTATTTGAAAAAAGATGTTGGAACTGAAGCAGGTACACAGACCAGCTGCTTTGATAATTAGAGGAAAGAAGAAGCTATATTACATGAGGGGACTGAAAGAGCTGGACTTAGCCTAGCAAAATAATAGCTGAGAAAAAGTATGATTGCTTTCTATAAATAAACGGGAGACGGGAGGAAGATGAGCTATTTTTGCAAAAGGACAAGGTTACACAAGAACAAATGAATATAAACTAGCTATGAATGCATTTATTCTGCAAATTCATAAAAAGGGTTTTAAGATGGAGCTCAAATGAGATGAATGGGATTATATGACATGATTACTTATGATAGCAGGGAATTGGATTCACTGACCCAGGATGCCTCCTCTAGTTTTACAGCATGTGCTCATACAAATTGCAGTTCTGTGCTCAGACCAGTAGATCACCTAGTTCTGTGATTAGTTGCTTCCTCTGCTGAGATCTTGTTCAACATTGTCTAAAGTCACTTCATGGTTTATTTCTAGCAATGATGCACTCAGGGAGACAGTTTTGGATTTGTTTCTCTTCTTCTTCTCTCTTTGTGCCCCACCCCCGGACCCCCAGTCTATTATGTATATGGGTAATAATGCTCCACTTGTGCATTTTCCTGTGAAATTTCAAGTTTTACTTCATGTATTTTGGCAGAAAAACAGATGAGGGTGAGTGAAGGCAACAAAGCACATGCTCAAAGCCTGGTAAACTTTCTGGTAAACTTTCAGAGCAGAAATTATGTCTAAGTAGCAACCAGTTTTACAGCTAACGTAGCACTACTTCAAATTTGAGCAGTAATGTATACACACATGTTACATTTTAATTTTTGGTATAAAAGGCATTAACAACTACTTTGATTTAACATTAAAGAAATATTTTATTTTTACAGACATACAGGAAATTCAAATACAGAGATGTAAATATTTCTCCGTTCATGTTTTGTATAACTTCTGCTGATTCCACAGAATTTTCTTGCTCTCCCAGATCACTGAGGTGATTCTGTGAGCAACTTGATGTCTCAGGTGACCTAACTGGCTCAGGTGATCAAGGTTCATCTGCTCATCATGATGACTCAGATTTCTTTCTTGATGAATGGGGTAGACGTAATTATGTTTTCAAGAACAAGCATTGTTGATAATTTGCTTAGAAGGACACTTGTGTAAGCCATGAACAACTATGTAAAACTGTCCATTGGGTCCTGAAGAATTAGCGTTATAGTCCTTGGCCATTATTTTGCAAGAACTTGTTAGCCAAAAGAAAACATGTGCAACTGGTCAAACACCATACCTAAAAAATCTCTTTACTAGACAGAAGGTTTCTCTTTGCGTTGCAATTGGTTTTGAAAAAGAAGTAAGGAGATCTTTGAAATACAGGTGAGTGATTTGGGGAAGTGGTAGCAGAGAGAGAGGAAGTTCTGGGACGAGTTAAACAAGTGCTAAAGTTTTTATTCATCCACTATGAGTTGTGAGGGCTACTAGTCAGACATAATAGTAAATCAGTCCTACTATTCAGAATTTCATCTCTGTCTTCCTGCAGCTGAGCATGTGCTGGCTCTGATGATGGTATTGTCAGGCATGTTAGAAAAATATCAAAGGAGTATGAGAGCAGCAATGCAGAACAATTTTAACTTGTGTGTTGCATTATGCCCTGTCAGTCACAGTGAATGTGGCCTGACACAGCATGGTATTTGTACCCAGATGATCTCAAGGGCTCAAAATTTTAAAAGGAAAATTTCTCCTGAGCTAAGTTATTGCAAGTTTCATGTGAATACAGAATGAAGGATGTGGCCCTTCTGAAACAATGGTGTCCCAAGAGATTCCTGTGTCTTTGTCAATTTAAAATGATGGCAAGGAGTAGCAGCATATTCATTGTATACCAGTAACTATATTAATATCCACCACAGAACAGCTGAAAAACATTCCTTTTCTATCTGGGCATGTCGCCTTAGTACATTAGCAAAGGTTCAAGAACAGAGGATGACAGGCTCTCATAAAGAATCATGCTGTTAAAATAACATTCTCTCCTGTGCCATAGCTCCTGGCACTGGAACCCACCATCCTTTCATAAATTGCTGACATCACTGTAGTACAGCATTATTATTATTATTAATAATAAGTCTTTAACCCTTTTGATGCCATTTCTCTGGGTAAACCTGTATCAGATTTAGAGGGCAGGGAAATACTTCACAGGAAAGTATACACATAAACATACACATCTTTTGAATTTTCCTTAGAACTCTCATCATTTTTCCAAAATGATGTAATTGATGATGATATTTCTTTACTTTTAATTTATAAGTGAAAGAGAAATTAGATCTCATATATTAAAAAAGTAATTCTTCAGAATTTCCTGATAAAGTTCATCTAAATCAAAGTGTTAATTTCAGTGATAACAGAGTTTAGTGGAGAGGAGGGAGAGGCACTCTTCAGCTATTTCAGTAGAGTGTTCTTTTATTTTGGTGACTAAAACTTTCTGTGTATCGATGCTATATCACAGTTCTTCTCTAGTTCTATGGAAATTTTAGGTTACTGTGAAACACAGTCTTCATAATTTTTTAAGCTGTTTTACTGTGCTGATTCTTGATTCATAAAGAAATGCATCTAACTATAGATATGACGGAACGCAAGTAAAAGGACAGCTAGATGCAGAGTGAGCCAAGGCTTTTTGGTTTGCAAGTGGGCCAAACTCTTTGCAGTGTCAATTTACAAGATATGGATGAACATCTGAACTTCACTTCAGCTGAAAGGGGAGTGAAAAACAAGCTGTGGTTAGTGACTTGAATGAGTATGTGTCTTGCACATTTGTTGGAAATTGGCAACACAGATAATATATCACACAAATGTTGACTAAATCTGAGTTTCTTAACCTAGAATCATAATTTATTAGAGGGATTGAGCACCTCTCCTATGAAGACAGGCTGAGAGAGCTGGGGTTGTCCAGTAAGACCTTATAGCAGCCTTCCAATATCTGAAGGGAGCCTACAGAAGAGCTGGAGAGGGACTCTTTGTCAGGAGGTGTAGTGACAGGACAAGGGGTAACGGCTTTAAATTGGAAGAGGGAAGATTTAGATTAGACACTTGAAAGAAATTCTTTCCCATGAGGGTGGTGAGACACTGGAACAGGTTTCCCAGAGAAGCTGTGGCTGCCCCATCCCTGGAAGTGTTTAAGGCCAGGCTGGATGGGGCTTTGTGCAACCTGGTCTGGTGGGAGGTGTCCCTGCCTGTGGCAGGGGGGGTTGGAACTTGATGATCTTTAAGGTCCCTTCCAACTCTAACCATTCTATGATTCTATGATAATGCTAATCATAATCCAGAGAACAGTCTTTTACATATTAAATTAACGCTGTCATTTAATTCTTCCTGTTCAACTGCTTAGGAAGCTGGCCTTTTTCTAGAGTACATAGTAAATGAAGTCTTTCACTCATTTTGTCTTTGCCCTGCATAAGTACCTTCCTCTGCACCACAGCTCTTCCAGGTACGAAAAATACTTTCTCATGCCATATAGCAGAGATCCACAGCCACACTGATCATACTGGTTTAAACTCACCTTCTTTTCTGCCTTTCAAATGGCTTTTCCATTTAATATTTATATATTTGCAGCCCCCCATTGCATGGAAGTGATACATTCTGGTATTTCATTGTCTACAGTCAAACTCAAAGGTGATAGCATAGTAAAAAAAAATATTAGATTAGCTGCTCCTGTCACCCAATTTACTGGGAGAAATTCTATTATATACAGTTTGGCCCAAAAGTATTCCTTGCATAACTCCATTAAATCCTGCTTTCTGTTTACATCAAATTCTACTGTCATGTGGGGGTCTTATCTGATATGGAATAGATCTTTGAAGATGTGGGCTCAGGGAACAGAAGTTGTTGTACGATACAGTTGCTTAGATTGCAAGACTGATGTATTAATCCCTGTCAATATGTCTCCTTTTCTTTCAGTGCACATACAGTGTAACAAGACAGGAAAACTCAAACATTGAACTTTTATGCTGCAAAGTTGTATTTAATATACAACCAGCTATAACAAGAGCTCATCTGGCTTAAAATATTATTTTGACTTCTGTTTGCTTGGAAAAGCACAGTGTTGCTCATACATATCTTCTGACGTGTTCCCTTTGCTGAAACAAAGACAGATAAATTTCTTTCCAAGAAGCCAATTACCAACTAACAAAACTCAGTATAGAGACAGAAAGCATCACTTTGATTCATCTCTGGAAAATAATACTGTATCTTCCAGTCTGCAGCATCGTGGAGGTGTATGCCACTATTCTTGGAGGTGATGATAGGCTACTGAACTTCCTAAGCTGCTTGGACTTGTATCAGTCCTTTTCACACCAGCTCTATTTTTACCGTTTCAGGACTCTGTTGGAATCCAAGAACCCTATTGCTTTGCAAACTACGAACTTCTGCAGTGTTTCTGCTGTTCCCTACTGCAATTCCAGTTACTCTTTGATTTCTGCTGATTATTTTTTTCCTGTTTGTTAGGTTTTACTCCACTATCTTTTCAGTTCTTCCCTAAATTACAAAGGGTAGATGTCATCTGCAGTGCTTGGGGATTTAGCCAAAGGCTCTCATTAACGTTAATGGAGATTATACATAGCTCTGTGTGCAGCATAGAGAAATCTTTCGCTTCATTTTTTTGGGGAAGGGTGATATGTGTGCAATTAATTTTTCTTTGTTACCATAATAAGAAGGATAAGAATAAATATATGTAAATGGATTCTTATTTTAATACACAATAGAGAATATACTGATGGCTATACTTCGTCTATATTTACCTATCTTGTCATTTTAATGAGTAGAAAAGATTTATCTTCACCATTTTCAGTGATTATAGCAGACTGAAGGTCCTTAACAGCGAAAGTCTCTGATTATCAGAATCATAGAATTGTCTAGGTTGGAAGAGACCTTTTAGATCATCTAGTCCAACCATCAACCCAACTCTGATAAAAACCAACAACCCATCTCTAAACCATGTCACTGAGCACTATGTCAACCCGCCTTTTAAATACCTCCGGGGATGGTACTCCCCTGGGTAGCCCATTCCAAGGTTTAATAACCCTTTCAGTGTAAAAATTTTTCCTGATACTCAATCTGAACCTCCCCTGATACAACTTAAAGCCATTTCCTCTTGTTCTGTCACCTGTGACCTGGGAGAAAAGACCCCTGCCTCTCTACACCCTCCTTTCAGGTAGTTGTCGAGAACAGTAAGGTCTCCCCTCAGCCTTCTTTACTCCAGGCTGAATAACCCCAGCTCCCTCAGCCTCTCCTCATAAGGCTTACTCTGCAGATCCCTCACCAGCATTGTTGCCCTTCTCTGGACCCACTCATTGTCTTTTTTTGTGGGAAGGGGCCCAAACCTGGACACAGTACTCAAGATGGGGCCTCACCAGTGCTGAGTAGAGGAGGACAATTACCTCAGAACACCTGATGCAAGCCAGGATGCTGTTGGCCACCTTGGCCACCTGGGCACTCTGCTGGCTCCTATTCAACAAGCTGTCGACAAACACCCCAGGTTCTTTTCTGCCAGGCAGCTCTCCAGCCACTCTTCCCCAAGCCTGTAGCACTGTGTGGGGTTGTTGTGACCCAAGTGCAGGACCTGGCACTGTCTTCTATGCTTATAGAAGAAATATAGCACAAGCATTATGGAAGTACAAGCCATGCTTTTATCCTTCTTTCACACATATTGTCTCAAGTCTGTTCCTCAACTTGTCACAGAAGGACCTTTCAGTGAATAAGTATATAATTTAATCTCCATGTTTATTTGCTTTTTTTGTCCTCACAAGGGGCCAGCTATTGCAAATGTGAACTGTGATTTTGCTGTGCACAAGTGCCCAGTGAAAACAGTGCTGGAATCTACTTACTTATTTCATACAGATCTGGCATCAGCTGGCAACTAATGTTGGGTCCAGCTGAGATTCATTTGAAATAATATGCCAAAGTTTGAGAGATCTTGTATTCTATTTCCAAGTTTTTCAACCAAGTAATTCCCCATAATTATATTAATGGAATACCCTGTCTGCAATCTGTATTCTTTTCAGGACTGTATTTCCAATCTAAATGTTTCTAGGCTGAAACTAGGAGGAGGTCATGCAGAAACTATTATAGATCTCTGTCTGACTTTGATGTGGAAGCTAGGGCTAATTGCATTTGACCCCGACTGCTTTGGAGCAAAGCTGCACTGTCCTTGCTTTAAATCCTGATGATTTTCAATTTGTTCTTCAAAAAATGAGATGAGAACTATGTTTAATTTTATAATTTTTAAATATGTTTTCTTCTTTAATAGTAAAGAGAAGTAGAATTATTGAGATTTTCCAAGGCACTTCAGCCTTTTTTTTTTTTTTTTTTTAGACTGAGTTAATACTAGTTTGTCATTGGCAACTGTGAGACCTAGACCTGGCTGTATGAACACGACTATAGTACCCTGTTGCTAGAATATACACCCAGAAGGAAGACTGAATTGACATCTCATACATCCAGATCCACTTTTCTCCCTTACTGGCTCTAGAAAGCCAAGGTGGGCTGCGTGAACCTGGCCAAGACGAGGTGCAGTAGCTGATTAGAAAAAGTATGAGACTGGTTGGAATCAATGCTCAGTCATCTGGTCCCAGGTCAGCAGTAGGAAGATGCTGATTTGTTGATGAAAACATCACCTATATCTAAATACTTTGTATATTCAGTTTACAATTAAAATCCTAATGATACAGCAGTACAATAAAAACCTTTTAAATGTTTATTCAGGATTTTCCACCAGAAAATACGCACTGCTGAAAAATAAATACCAGTCTAGTACCATCTAAAATCCTATTAGAAATCAAAGTAACTGTGATTGTTCAGTCTCCAAAACACAGTTCTTCAGCTTTCTGCTTCAACTACTTTGTGTGTGGTATTTATCTACCCTACAGAAATTTTTGGTGACTTGTTCATTTTGCAACATGCTTTTAAATGTAAAAAAGCACATAAATCAAGTGTTACTGTGATGCCTGCACTGCTAACAGCTCTTTGTCTGAAAAACTTCCTGGTCTCACTCAGGGCTTGACTGCCATACCTCTAAGCTTCATTAATTTTTGACAATCCTTCCTGAGATTAAATTCTTACGTTTTTTTTATATAACCACAGTCTCTAAATGGTAGGAATAATAATTTGGCATTTAGAAAACACTCAGATGTTAACATTGTTATGATTATATGATTGAAAATGGGGAATTTTATTAAAAATTTCAAGCAGTTGCTTTTGGAATGGTATCCTAGTACTATTTGCCTCTAACTTTTTCTTAACTAGATTAGAGAATTTTATTTTTCACGCCTGTTATTCTCATCTGGGTTTTGACTCAATAATTACAATGGGACCTAATTGCAAATTTTATATTTAGGTTAGCTTTAGCTATCAGTTCCTTTACAGGAGATTACTGTGAGCTCTTCGTTCACAAACTTTCATATCTGTATTATTTACAGCAGAAATCTGATGTTAGTCAAGAAACTAAATCTGAAGTTAGCCCTATGGCTTTGTCCCAAACAATTCAGTTTCTGATTTGTTTGTAGTACAAAGTGTTAAACATTGTCATTTCTGTTCTCTTGCTTGTGAGTCTCTAATCAGTATTCTCAGCCAAAGTACAGACTACACCTTTTCCAATTATTAGAAGCTGCTGGTAATGTTCTGAGAACATCCTTCATTTTTGACAACAGCCACAACAGTTGGGCTAGGGATGAAGGCCAGAGTCTTCATGGATATACATCTTTTCCTCCCCATTAGTCCAAAAGGAGGCAGGTGTGCTGAACATGCCGTCACTGAAACTGGTAACATGCTTGAGCCCTCCCCATAAACCCTCCTCATCTGATGTGTAGCCTTGTCCTGTTCTGCTGACACTGTCAGTGAAGCAAGTGAGATAGGAGCTCCTGCATGACTCTAGCAGCTGAACAACTGAAGAGTCTCAGTAACCAAATGATAAGAGTAAATCTCACTCAGCGAGCTTCATGGGCTAGGAAGAAGCTCAGTAATGTATTGTCCCACCTAGGGGGCTCACGTGAACCAGAGGTCAGGTACCCTCAGCTATGGAAAAAGAAAGCTCCCTCTTCATTCTCCATGGGGAAACAGTCTGCACGGTCAAGATTAATTTCTAGACACCTACGTAGCATCCTTTGAGCAGTTCTTCATATGCAAAACACTAAATACTTCAATAAGTTTTGATGTATATATTGCTTACCCTATAGAGAAGCATTCAGAACTTGTCTTGCAATCCAGCTTTACTCTGGCAGAGCAAAGTAGAAGAATAAGTAGTACTGCTTATTGACAATTGCATCACTAGCTTGGCCACAAAAATGGGTTACCCTGGGGTCAGATGATCCAGAGCCAACCGTTTACCAGAGGCAACCGCTTGGCATCTGCTTACAATTGCGCTCAGATGGCATATGGCTGTGCAGAGGCTGCTACCAGCCAGAAGGGTTTAGAGCAATCCAAAGTGCCTCTAAATTCTGCAAGTACCAGAGCTACCTTAAAGCAACAGAGCAGGCATTATCATAGAGCAGAGATCATCTGAGCGTGGAGCATCTGAGAAACTGGGATTTGCAAACCCGTTGTGGCAGCATTGTACGCCTGGTATGTTCAGTAGAGATGTGAGGAGAATACTGATTCTGCACCAGTACCCTTAGTATTGGTAGAAAAATATTGAAAGGAGCCTTGCTATCTTTCACATCATTTGCTTTGTCCACTACCATATGCTACAGGCCAGAAAATAAGTTTTAAAACCTAGGTTAAGATGAAAAGTCAAAACAGTTCTAGCAATAAGAATAACATAGGCTTCACAAATAAGAGCAAATGAATTTATTAAAGGGAACTCCTCACGTGAGCCCCCATGTGTGTGTGGGAAGTGGAACACTGCTCACCTTCAATGGGACAACAAATAGTGCCCTCTCTCCAAACCCAATTGGGAGTGAGAAAACTTTTAATTTTAAACTCAAACCTGACAATCAATTTAACTCAAAGCATGTTTTTTCAGCCGTACCCAGTGTGTGCTGGAAAGATTGGGCTGCTACTGGCAACGTGGGGGGACAGTGCCTTTGGAAGGGCAGTCCAGCAGCCAATAGAGGAGAATGTCCCAAACCCCAAATTATTCAAGGCAGGTGGGCAAATATGTTTTCCTCTCCCATCGGAGACCATCAAGGCCCTGAAACAAGTACGGCACAATCAAGAAATGTATTTAATCTCTTTGAATGCCTGGAGGTAATAGTGTACTAGGTAATCTAGGACTCATCACAAGTTTATGTTGTTTATATCCAGAGTTTGTCTATTCCGGTTAGAGGCCTTATTGATGCTGACTTAATTTGCTCTGGTTTACATATTTTTGCATTGGTCCCAATGGTTGTGTGGGGAAGTATACTTGTAGATATATTCTTTTCAATGACAGGGGATGTTTCAAGATGTGCTCTTCTATGCTTTTTTGAGTCCTTGACTGCTTTTTTATTCCTGATTCCTGAACTCCTTTTCTGCAGTCTTTTCCCAATAAATTATCGCTTACCAATGTTTAATAGTAATTTTAATAATTTTTTTATTCAATTTATTATAAGCAAATATATTCAGTTATGTAGTGTCTACTTCCTGGGTATCTAGCACTCCTCCTTTGGTACCTAGCATCCCCAAACCCAGACATTTAATTAAAAAGCAGCATTTGAAACAAGTGTTTTATTAAAACCAGTAGGTCAAGAGATTCTTTGCGCGTTCAGCTCTCAGCAGGGGGTTGTCCACTGGATATTATTATAGTTCCAGCTGAAATCAAGTTAGACTGAACTTAATGAACTAGCCTAGCGGTGTGTCTGGGGTTTTATAGGTTTTCTAATGTTCATTGTTTTCTTAATTATCCACTTGCTGTTTTTCTATTGGACTGGAGCTTCATTACTTAATGTTTCTACTATACTTGAGAGATGAAAAGTCATTTAGCAGAAAGTACATTTACTGTAGTGCTAAATGTTCTTATTATCTCCTAGGGGCAGGGCCTGGACATCCTTAAATTCATTTATTTAGTGCTGAAGACTTCTTGCAAGAAAAAGGGATTTATTTTCTATGGTCATTGATGCCATTTTGGAAAAATATCAGCACACTAAAGAAAACAAAAAGTTCAGTTCACAAATTTAAGGGGAACTTAGTTGGATCTGCTGGAGGCTCAATAACTTTGATATTTAAGAGGGAGAATAAAATCCCTTAGAAATTCTGTTTTGAACAATCAACGAAGTATTCAGTTTCCAGCCAAATACAGTCCTTTCAAAAATCCAGATACCATTTAGTTCATGTAAGTCACGGGAGGCAAAGAACAGCAATCAGAAGCCAGTACAGCCTTGCTGAAATCTGCAGAAACCTCCTGGGTGGACTGTGCTTCCACCTGGGGAGTAGGGAGATGAGGGAGAAGGAATGTAGAACGGATGCTCAAAAGAAAGAAAGAGAAAGAAATGGTGGAAATACAGACGTGTGTGTGTGTGTCTTTGTGAATCGAGGAAAGAATATCCAGTACTTGGTTCTGGTTGGGTTCTTCTTTGGCATTTCACTGGGACAAATGATAGTCTTCGTTAAGATGGGTGGGGAGGGAGGAGGAGAAGAAGAAAGAGAACTTCAGAAAATTTAACTGACAGCAAATAAAATAGCATTGATTTTATGGAAAGATATGAGGATAAAAGTAAAAAAGAACAATGCCTGGAATAAGTTAAAGTTTGGGCTGACGATGATTAGCAAAGTTGTTGTAAAATGCAGTGGTGTTTTTATCTTTACTTCAAATTAAATCAAACCATGATTGCTAGTACAGAGTGCATTGCATCACCAGACGAAACTTTGGGATAAACTTTTGTTTTGAAAAGTGAATTAGATACTTCAATATCCTATGAACCTGATGGAGCCCATTATCTTGTTTGTTATTCAGGTTTTTAAAAAAATCCCTTGATGCAGCAATAATTGCATGCCTGAATCAAATGACTTTATGTGAAACAAAGTTTCAGATACTTTTGTCAAAATATTGCTCTCAAGCCTGTTATACTTAATGTCATTCAGAACAGTCCCAAGAAACTTGGAGAAAATTGCCTTTTTGCTTTTTTCCTAATGTACTGAAAGCACTCTCTTACAGTTTTATGTCCTTGTCATTCCACAAAGTATTAACTGTGTTTTTCTAGTAAGATGCCATTGTTAGCTGTAGAACTATTGCATAAGCTGCAGAGCTGTGTATCTTGAATTATGAAGTGGGGTGGAGAAATCAAGTGATGTGATTGGCATTCCATGTGGTTAACAGAATATAGCACTGTAAGTGGTGATATTGCGTCCAGCCCTCCAGGCTCATTGACTTCAGTAACTCTGTCTCCTCATGTGCATAAAAATTCTTTCAAGATCACGCCCAAGGTTAAATCATGGGAACTTGGAAACGGGAAACTTTAAAAAATACTTCTGAAAGTAAAACAAAGGGCCAACTGAAACTAATGGGAAATTTTCCATTGACTTCAAAGCAGAAGAATAGAATGAGAGCCATGAAGCTTCATACATGGGAAAGGAATCCGTGACTATGATTTTGTACTAGCTTCAGAAAACTGTACTTTTATTAATGACTATCTGCTTTTTTCAATATTAATTTAATTTCTTTTCTGGCCTCTCTTGAAATAAAGCACATAGTCTTGCAGCCTAGCGCAAATAAGCCTAGCACCCTGTCAAAAATATAAAATAAACATGAGAATTCAAGTATTATAGAACTTGAATACTAAAAATTAAGCAATAAAATAACTGTCATTCACAGTAAAGTCTGTTTTGTATTTTGCTAACAATCACAGTGCTAGTTTTGTTGAGAAAGCATACAGAAATAGATGTTACTCTAAAATATTAGCATTCAGCATTGGAAAGAAGGTCAGAATGGGTGGGAGTTTTGTTTCTTTTTTAGGAAAGGAAGATCATTCACAGTCTCAAATTTCATTACCAGATGGTGGCATCCGTTTTGAAAAATAGATATTTCTCCACATATCTTAGATAAGTTTAGAACCGAACCTGAAAAAAACCTTTACGAGGTGCTAAGAATTATACAGCTCCTTTTGACTCATTTCTTAAAATGTTGACATGATTCCTTAGGTAGACTTTGGTTTGAAATGTCAGAATATTGTATAGTATGTTCTCTACCGGACAAGCCACATAAAATGGCTTGTTTTCATCAACAGAGAATTTAGCCCTGGAAGCAGAAATGCCTGAAAATTGGAGAAATACATTTGCATTCCTTTTTTCTTGGTGTTTGGGCACATTTGCATGAGTTTTGAGAAGGTTTTGAAAAGTGAATTGTAAGCTGTTGAGTTCATTTTACGTATCTTTCTGTAAACATTTCTACCAGAAAATCTATCATTATGAGCTTTGAACGTGAAACCAGACGCTCTCCATATGACTAATGTGACCAACAGCAAAAAAATTTACACTTTCAATAATAAGCCGTCTCATTACTGTAATTAGTGGGATGTTTTATTGTATAATTCCAAATAATTAATAGGTTTTAGAAAACAATGGTATTTGAATCAAGAGCACTCCTTGAGCGGAATAAGAGGTGATATTCTCAGTTAGCTATTGCATTTTTTTGTCTCGGTCTGAAGACTAAAATGGCAAATTCAATTCTGTGTCAATACAAGTGCAAGAAGTGGTGAAGGACACAAAGAATCTTTAATTTTGGCACAAAGTTGTCCATGTGATATTGTTGAATCAAGAGATTGGGGTAGTTTGCCTACATGGATTATCCTGGCATTACCAACATGAAGTATATTTTTTGCTCATGAAGTAAAATAGCTGCCATGTCTCATTCAGGCTGCATTATAATTTGGATGCCATGAAATCTAGGCACTTTAATTCGTATTCAATACAAAAGATATTCCAGGTTTTATATTTGCTTTCTATTGTGCATAGTTGACACAGTATGTGAAGCTATTCTTTTTTTGGCTTTGGCTCTGCAGTACCATTCAAAAACCACAATTTCCCTCTGCAATTCTGAAAAGGCAGACTTGCAACTTTTCAGCATTTAAAAGGACCTTTGTCACCCACTGTCAGAGAGACAAGGTAAAACCAGCATGGTTACTTTAATACTTGATGCTTAAAACAAAGATGGATTTGAATAGGTGCAGTGGCTTTCAACAGTGTGTGTTTGTGCTGTTCTGTCACACAACACAATAGTTTTCAGGCTGTTTTAACCACAGCATCAGGGGAAGCTGTGTACTTGTTTTCTTGTAACCTTGTAAATCATACTGTCCATTTACATGCTTCCCACAAACAAAAGAATATTTGCAAGTGCTTTCATTAAAATGAGTTCCCCACTGTGACACCAGTCTTCTTCCCTGTACTTGCAATGAACGACTGTCTGAGGTTGGTAGTAAAGGGAAAAAACCAAACCAAAATAACAAAGCTGGAACAGTCAGACCTTAGGCCATTAAGGGCCAGGTCTTCAAAGCTGGGTGTCTAAGCAGAGAGAATATGTGGTTTCATTGATTGAATGCAGACCAGGAGACAGGAACTTGTAACTTTTAATTCTACTTGTGCTCCCATCTCATTTTGCAACCCTTAAGCAGCTTTAACTCTGAGGAAGATCTAGCATTGCCTTTTTTAGAGTTGCAACACCAATCCCAAAGGCCCCGGGAGATTTAAGACACACTTTGAGTTGTCGTCATTCTTGGTTGCTCCAAGGGTGCAAGAAGACCTCCTGAAGGAATCGCAGAATAACCTCCCAATATATAGTACGCTTATGTAAGACTCTACAACTCTCAGTCTTATTATCTTATATCCCATATACTTGGTATTATCCTGCATTTCTTGGAAAAGTCTGGTTTTGATACTGGCTGTGCCAAAGGAGTTTCCTCGCTGCCACAACGCTGCATGCATAGCTGAACCCAAAACATACAGCCACGATGTCTCAGTTTCTCAATCTAAACTGAAAAATATAAATGTTCTTTGCCTTCCAGGAGGAGGCTAATAATGCTTGTCACGCCATGATTTTGCAAGGGATCGTTAGCTAACCCTTGGAACAAAAGCAGTTGAAGCACAAAGCCTTATCTCCCAGGAGAAAAACGGGAAGGGTCGTGAAAGGATTCACAGCAGGAAGAACATACAGCAGCTTCTAGCTTAAGGTATTATCTTTCAGTGGCAGGGGTGCCTGCGATAGCAGGGGTCTGGACTCTGTGACCCAGGAGGTCAGTCCCAGTCCTGCATTCCCATAACACACAAACAAACCAGGGAATTAGCCCGTCTCCTGTGGCAGCCATTTAGTCAGAAACATGGACAGTGTTGCCATTCCAGGTCAGAGCTCTCAAATCCCAAACTGACATGTGTAAATGAGCGCTGGGGTGAATATAATTAACTGTGTCTTGTATTGCTGAAAAAAATCCTTCACAAAACTGGCACATAAACATATGAAGCCTGGTCTTTTGACTCCTTATTTTGAGGATGGAAATCCAAAACCTGACAAGTTTTTTTTAAAAAAAATGTATTGAAAAGGAAAATTTCCTTTCTTTCTCCCATGACACTGGTTTAATGAATCCTGTGGTACTGCCACAAACCTTGTTTCTTTGCCCGTTGAACATGTACCAGCAGAGGACACTTAATCTTGTTTATTTTCATTACCTTTGTAGCTAGATACTTGGGACAGCCTACCCATGCAGCTTGGTGGACAATGCTGGTTTTAGGCACTTGGCTTCATTTTACCTTCTATTATGCTCAGGAGAGGTAGAGTTATTATAAATATTCAAGTGGGAAGCCAGGTGGGATAATTGGATTAATCAGTCATATTTACTTAATGCTCACATTGAGTTTAAGAATATATCCACTGGGTTTATGCCTGGCAATAGGTTCTGACTTGCAACTTTGCCAGTTCTGATTTTATTGTGAATCTTAAGATCCTTGGCATTTCATTTATGACTTCTTCTCCTGGAACCTGTGGGTCCAGAAGAACTTGGGCTTTTCTTTCTAAAGATACAAGACTTATTGATTATAGGGATGTGAATAGAGCTTGCAAATGTCAGTGCTAATGGCTGTCCAGGTCACCACAGCATTTTCTAGAAAAATAAATTCAGCAGTTAAACACCACCATTTAGAGCTTCGCTGAGTGCAGGGGTATTCTACTTGCCATACATTAGAGGGATGGTCTCAATTTCAATCCTGTCTTTATCTACAGCTTCCAACAGTAAGGCGGTTTTCACCCAAAGAGCTTGTTGGAGAAAAACCAGTGTGTACAAAGAAGAGAGCCTGAAGAGATTCCTCTGTCAGTGGAGTGACACTAGTCTCTGCAAGCACCTCTTTTAGAGGCACGCCTGACTGCTCCTGGCTCAGAAATTAATCAAAGGTTTGGTGCTGGAGTCAGGAAAGAGAAATAAGACTGTCTTATGTGCAACTGCCTCCTCTTCACACCATTTCAGACCCTACTTCTCCTAAAGAATAGCCTTAAGTTGCCACC
Source organism: Nycticryphes semicollaris (assembly GCA_013400055.1). Classification (NCBI taxonomy): domain Eukaryota; kingdom Metazoa; phylum Chordata; class Aves; order Charadriiformes; family Rostratulidae; genus Nycticryphes; species Nycticryphes semicollaris. Next base: position 1,184,553 of record VXBJ01005738.1, on the reverse strand, counting down.
TCATTTTTCACCATACTTGTCACCCATTCTAATGACTGATGGCTGGACACTACTGACCTACTCTGGATTAGAAAGGGTGATCAGAAGGTGAATAATGACAAGACATGTACAATGACAAGCACGACTGTGCCCAACAGATCACAAGATACAATTATGCTTTAGGAAAAAGCAGTGTTTGAACCTTCATGGCTGTGGTCACGCTGTAAGATCATGTACCCTGTGTCCCACAGTAGCTGGTGCAAAAGCTGAGCTGACTCTCAGAGATACTAGAAATACAGGATGGAAAGGAGATTCTTATTTGTGGCAATAAATTTGTAACTGCATTTTTTGGAGAAGGAGAAAATAAGCAAGCCTTGTTTGCTGTTACTGACTGCCAGTACCATAGCTGTCAAGGCCATCTCTGGAATTTATTTTATTTAGCACATTCAAACACCAGAAGAGTAGTGATTGATTAGGAAAAAAATAATTTAAATATGTGATTGTTATTTCTGAGAGGAGTGGAAGTGTTTGAAATGTTCATCCAACAAAAGGATGGGTGCTGAGGTGTTACTGGTGGTGATGGGATGAAATTGAGTGCAGGATCAGAAGGAAAAAAAAAGCCTGGATATCCTCTGCTTTTGTTTCTTTTTCTCATTATATTTATTCTGAAATTTTATTTGTCAAAGGTATACAATTTAGAAAGACCTAACATTTTTGCTAAACTCTCTTTATATTGAAGCACAACCAAAGTTTTGGCTTCGATAGGTTAGTGAAGATGAAGCTAGTGAAGACTCTCAAAATACCTTATCTCAAAGGAGGTGAAGTGTGCTTGTGAGCAAGTCCTTCTTACAAAGGACTCTGCTTGACAATCTTCCCAGCAGTCAAAAAGGAAAAGACATAACCTCATAACCTAGCAAGCTCACAGACTTTATTTAGACTTTGTATAGTGGCTGGTCTAATGACCTCTTTCATGAAAGTTTGGTCAGGAGACTGAGAAGAATGATCCCATCTACATCACATGAAAAATAAAAATGGAATTGAAAAAAAGAATTGAATGATGTTTCTGCAAAGCTTAGAGAAATAAAAATTACAGTTGTGTTCAGACTGAAACCCTAGATTCAAAACAGTCTCAGCTTCAAGGCAGTGCAAATCTATATACAGACATTGTGGCCTGGGTTTTTATCTACAGGAGAGGTTCAGGGGTCACTAAAGAGAAGAGTCCAAAACATGATGATATGTTTCAGTTCCTTCTGTGGTCACTACTTCACTCTACAAAGTTTCCAGTATTCTAAAGCTAAAGCAGGACATTGCTATTTAGGGAACTAGAACTCACTGTAGACCTTGAAGCACGGTTTTGCATCATCATTTTACCATTTTATTTTTGTTCTCATTTTAAAAACTCAGCCTGGCAAGCAGAATAGAGCAGTGAAGACTCCCTTTTCCTTTTTTTTGCATCTGAAATGCTCAGGAGTAAATAACAATTGCTTAATATTCCATTATTTGGTCAGTTTAGGTTTAATACTATACTTAAGGTCATTAGCAGCTATCCAGAGTTTCAAAATGCAGAATTTACACTGTGTCAATGACTTTTAAGGTATCAGATACATTACAGGTTCACACCATACTTTATTTCTGACTCAATATACTCTGGAAGTGTAATGGACAAGTCGATACATGCTACATTTCTGCCGTTGTGCTCAGTCCCTTGTTCTGACAGTAAAGTGTGTGTCACTCACTAAAACCTAAGCAACTCCCAACTGAGATAGGCCAGCAGTCCTTCTAGCTCAGTGTTTTCCCACAACAAAGACAAGAAATTGTTGTAGTTGCTTTTTGCCATGCATTTTCCCCCTTCATGACCCCAGCAGTACCTGAAGTGTTGGAACTAAGCATACTAGAAGGTACATGCCTTCCCCTTCTCTTTAATGGAAACTTGTTTAAAGACCGTGAAATTGTGGAATCCTTTTTTGAACCTACCAAAACTGTCTACTGCACTCCACTGGTACCTGTGGCAGCAAATTTCCCTTCAAAATCTGCTGTGTAAAAGAATACTTTGTATTATCATTTTTAAACAGATATCTTCATAATTTTGATGAATCTCAGTGTCTCCTGGTATTAAAAGTATGATTTTCATATGGGAATTTTCCTAATTCAGTGCTTGTTATCAGGCAGTGCGAGTCAGGAGCTTCCCAGATAAAGACTGGTGCCTATGAATTTGCAGTTAATTTGCTGAGGTACCTATGTAAATCACTGAAAATTTTCTTTCGTTATAATGTGGCTCGATGATTTGTGGGAAATGAACAGAAAGTTACCAGAACAGCCACAGTGAATGGGTTTAAACATTCAGTGCTTAGTCAGTCCTTATCTGTGCTTCAAAAATAGTTGGTTATTAGTGATAATAATGAATGTTCTTGCTTTGGCAAGCCTTCCTCCTTCTTTTAAACTCTACACAGAAAAATTGAGTACATTTTTTGGGGGGAGGAGGATTAACATTTAAAATATTTGCAGTGAATGTGGAAACAGATCTTTTTTTTCTCTTGAATACAGGATGGGTTTCTGCTTCACTGGAACAGAGGAGGGCAATATCTCCCAAGAGGCTCAAAAGCCTTGAAGATAATTGCTGCCAGGATGGGTTAGTTTAAGCCTGTGTTTGGATAGAGCATGTGGCAGTATCTCTCAGGATGTATGGTATTAGGAAATGCAGTTCATTTTGATTGAACTAGCAAGGAAAGGATTTCTGAAATAATATTATACAGTAAACAAACTCCACTGCTGTGGGCTGAGCTCATTCAAGCTCTTAGGAGTCAGTAAGTCTGTTATAGTCTGGAATAGCTGCGACTGTTTCATTTTTTTGTCCTTGCTTATTTCACACCAATTTTTGAATTAAGGTCAGCTCTTTATTATAATGGGTCAGGGATGCCTAGATAGACCTGGAGTGAAATATGTGATAAATTCCTGCCAAATCCAAAACAGGGGAGTTCATGTGTGTGTGAAAGCTCTGGTGACTATCCCCTTCATATTTATTCTCACCCTCATTGCCACTTTTGTTGTCTAGGCTGTATGTCCTGAGTAACACAACACAGACACAGTAGCCCAAAACCAGAGGCGGAGTAGAGCTGTAAGATTTCCTTTGTGTAATCAAAGCAACATCTGCAGCTACTCCAATTCCCAGAAAATTTTTTCCAGTCTGCTTGTAGGTTCTTCTGTCATTCATCTGTCCGTAAAGCAGAGCATTTTGTGGTCTGCTCCATAGGTATCCTTCCACATCAGCATGTATGTATCCAATATGAAATTAAGCAGGAAGCTGCAAGCCTATTCCCACTGTTCTGTGTGTATGCAATATGAATATTTCTCTGGCCATAAAAACTGATTTACTCTTTAGTTCCCTTATCTTAGAGTTCTCTATACAAAAGAATTGCATAGAGGTCAGAACAGACTAGCAGAAAAAAAATGTATGAAAATACCGTGGATGGGATGTAAAGTTATCATTGGCTTTCTGCCCTACATGAGTGGGTTATAGCAAATATATGCCTTACTAGCAAAAGTATAAGTAAAGAACCTGTGCTTCAACTATCTAAAATTTTGGTGTAGACATGGGTCAAGATCCAAGATTTCCCATGCTTACAAAGATACTTCTATTATGGCCATCCCTCAGTTTTTAGTCCAAGCAAAAATCCCATCAGCAAACCCCCAAATCCCTTAGTAGATCTTCATATGAGGTCCATTTAAAGTACGCAGAGGTCTCCACAGAAAACATAAAAGGGTGTCTTCTTATTTGATTCATGCAGTGACCTGAATAGATATGAGTACTCTGCAAACAGATGAAAACAATAATTGCCTTTTTGAGCAGGAATATTTTGCTGCCTGTAGAATAGCTTAAAACTCACTCTCTTTTTTTAAATATATCTCCCTCTGGCCCTCTCTCGGGTTTTATTGTGCACTGCCTCTCTGCCTTCCTGAACTCATTCGAGATGTCTAGTTTTGTATAAGCACAATATGCTGATAAGAATACTGCTGTGATTCCTTGCAGTAACGACTGCGCTGAAAAGTAGCACAAGGACACATATTGATAAGGAGTCCATTGCCCGAAATGCTTTGACACGTGTCAGATGGAATTTGCTTTTGGGCTGAAGGCCAGCTCCGGGCTTCTGTACCTCTTAGGACCCACTTAAAAGCTATTAGGGGAGTTTAAGTGGTGCACAAATCTCTGGTTGGCTGTCTGCACCCACTGTGAAGCATTAATGGTAGAGGACTGTGTTTTTTGCTCTGCTGCTGGTAGGTGTCGTTCATGGGCCTGCTGGCAATTTTGATCTCACTGATGTAACCACACACAGGCCTCAAAGGCAAAGGGACGAAGTGGAAACACAAAGCTGAATTGCTTTCTGTGCTCTGTTCTGTCTTTGTCGGGATTCATTGAACATGAAGGCTTTGAGCTTCCTAAGAGAAATAAGCTTAGGAGAGCTCTTTAAAAAAACTATAAAAAATATAGAGTAGTTATTGAGAAAATATGTTGACAGAAATTTTAGAACAGAATACCAAGGGTTTATTCTGCTGTGAGCTGCTGCTTCATAAACACACATAGATGGCAGGTTTTTCCTGTCACTCTGTACATTGTGGAGAAAATTACACTTACTGCCATTACTGTATCCTCTTTCCTCTCTTCATGATCAGAAGATTTGCAATGCTGTATATAGCACGTGAAACTATTCACATACAATATTCTGTCCTGTAGCCATCAGCACGGGGCAGAAGAGAAATTGGCTGGAGCAGTACATTTCCAGCTTCTGGAAATACAATGTCCATTTGGCTCTGCTTTGTCTTTGTGCACCTCTTGTGTTGGCAGCATCTCTGCTCCTTCAAGGAAAGAGTAGAGCAGGAGGAAGACTGAGAAGTGACTTTAATCATAGCCGCAGATGTAAACACTATTTCTTCTTCTGCTCTGTCTTTTCTTCCCCAGGGAAATGAGCTGCTGCCAGAAATTAAAGGCAGCTAGTAGTTCTCTGGTTGATGTAAAGCGTTGCAGCCAGTGTTAAAACACGTAATCTGTACTCCTCCATCCTGGAGGAGCAGTGTTCTTGTTGGCTGACATTGCATTTATTTATGACTTTGTGATCCCTTAAGACCTCTCATGATCTTCTTGTGGTTTTAATTCCACGGCTGAGAATCACTGGGTTAGAAATGGCTATTTACTATTTCTAGCTTGTTCTCATTTCTACTTGTACCTAAAACTAAATCTGCCCGATGTTAAGTTCTGTTCCCATGCAGCCTCCCTTTCTCAAAGAACTTTGAAGTTAAATGGGAAATCTGAATGGCTGCTGAGGAAAGGTGGTATTGTACCCTTTTACCAACGGAGAACCAAACCAGAAAAACATGCCAAAAATGTTTGCTCTCTGTCAGAATTAGGACCTGGGAATCCCCAGGTCCTAATTGCACCCAACAAATTATTTAATACCACCATCTATCCTATTTCCCTCAATTCTTTTATGCCTCAGATGTGTACATTCTTAGGACATGAGCTTGGCCATTGATACTGAAAAGGGACAAAAAGACTTTCTCACTGCAGGCAGTTGTTATCAGAGTTACTGGAAGCCTGAATTCAAATGAGCAAATAATAAATTGCAAACCCAAACAAAGTTAACTGAAAAAAATAATATCTGTTAATGGTCTGTATCCTTGGCGAACTGTTCTCCCCTACTGCCCCTGGTGTTTTTTTCCTCTCCATACTCTAAGTGGAAATCACTGGTTCAACTGATGTCCAGATAAACAGTGGATTTTGAAAAAATGCCACCATACGCTGGATGTTTTTGTACTGCTGTAAAATACTTACTACTGCATCTTTAGTCATTTATATTGCTGTAAAATAAAATTTTTTATTCCGATGAAATTTGGGAGCACAAGGTGTTTCCTGTATGAAGTGCCCTAGTGTCATTCTCGGAGTAGTAAGACTATTGCCCTTTCTCCACCTGTACATACAGAAAAGTAATTGGATCACTGGGAAAAGATAACAAATCCAGATCCCCAGATCTTTATCAGGCACTGTTGATGTTGAGCTATTGTATAGTTGATAAATAATTCAGCTATTTAGCTGAATAGGGATTTCAGAGGCTTAGCTGTACATTTTTCATCCATCATTTTAATATCTTTCTTCTTCTCCATTAACTGGCTATACGATAGCAATGATTTAAAAAATTTGTTTGATAACCTTCTGTTTGCCTCTTACAGGAGCTGTGTCATATAAGCAAGATTTATTCTCTAGGTGGGGACCATCTTTTGTTCTGTGGTCCCATAAGTGACTACCCCATACCTGACAGGTGAAGCCGTTAGGGTGCAAACAACTTTATTAATCTCTCTTGATAGCTCCTTAACAGTGTTTATAGAGTAGCACTTAGTACTGTGAAGGAGCAGCATGCTAAGTAACATTAAAAGGGAAAGGAGAGATCTCCATCTGGCTTTATCGGAAAGATGAATATACGATGATATTTTCAGCTTTATTTATACCAAGGTGCCTAAGAGGTTGAGGGGCAGCTAGTGCCATATTTTCTCCCTGGGCCATATGCTACAAATAGGGAAGATAAGAAGATGGCAGCCCACACTCATTTGCCCGAGACCCTAAATGAATGCTACCCCACAAGGTAATGTGACACCATGCAGAATCTCATCAGTGATGTAGCACCACGCAACACATTTAAAATGTGTCAAGATGTTGTCCCCGCAGAAGCAATGTTTAGTCACTTAGGTCACTAAAAGCAGCATTTTCAGATTATCCACAGACGTTTTGCCAGGCTGCCCACATCTCTCTAGATAAAAGCAAACTGTTTGCTTCACAGTGTAGAATAATTTATAGGTAGGGACCAATTTGCTTGCAAAGAAACAGCAGGTTGCCTTCATTTTTTCTTAGTACAAAATGCATTATGCTAAACACAGTACAGAACATTTGTGTTCCAAAAGGGGAATTATTTTAAATTAGTTTAGTATTATTAGTTTTTCGCAAACAGACGTGTCCAGTTTTTGTCACAGAAAGATGTAAGCCCTCTGGAAAAGGGTCACGAAAGCAAATAAAGAATATCTTTCTTTTCCATTTACCATGTTAAGTACAGCTGTCCAGAGGGAGATAATTCCACAAGTTTCAGCATTTTAAAATGTGGAATGTAAACATATTTTATGAATGCTTTTATGAAATGAAGTTGTGTCAAAACTTACCTTTTTGGGTAAAAAAGTGAATTTTTACTCTTGCTCTATCCTTTTTTTTCTCTCTCTCCCTCTGTTCATAAATGATCAGAAGGCATTGGACCTTGGGCACATTTTCTATTGAAAACATAATCAAAACCGACAAATCTCTATGAAGCGTTTTGGCTTCAGTGAAATCATATATTTTAATGAAAATGCATTTTGTTGAAATGTTCCAGATAGCTCCTCATGTCAGATTATTTTCATTTGCCATTTCCAACTTTCTCAGTCCAGCTGTACATCATCACATAGTACATTGCTGAGTTTATGGAGTCCTAGATGAGATCCATCAAAACTATTTCACCTAAGATATGAGATCAGCTCTTTAGGGATGAAAGACTAGGGAACTAATTCACCACCATACTAAATAAATTGTTCTCACTTTTTTTGACAAATTTGTTAAGTTTTTAACAATGCAGCATTAGACCAGTGAAAAATTAGACTAGGCCTTGGGGGAAGGTTAATAAAGATACTGTTAGCCTTTGCTAGTAGGTGCAATACTCCATTTAATATGAGTCCTGGAGGTGATCATCTGTTCCTCTTTGCCCACTGGAGTGAAAATATCATGATGGTCACCATCTGGAGTAAATTTTCAACAATCAGCAATTTTATAATGAAAGTAGGGATATTTCCTTATAAACAGATGCTTGGGCTATCAATGACTTTGGGCTGCCTTGAAGTCCTGTACAACTCAGAAGCTCACATTAGGTAAAAACGTGGAGTTCCACACGTTTCCTTCTCCCTTGTGTTGTCTGAGGGAGTCCTACCTGCTTGTGTAGGCAATTAAAGATTTTGCTTTGTAATTTGCCATGTGTATCCTCATTACCTTTTACTCTGACAGCTACAATTAGCTGAAATAGTTGTTTTTGATGATTCCTACATTAGAATTCAGGACTCCACAGGCAGGAAGTCCTTAGTGGCAGTTTTTAATTTCTAAAACTGCCCTTCTGGTTCTGCCAGAAGCTAAAATGATCTATAGCAAAGGTCTGCACAGGATTAATCTATGCAGACAGGCATTCATGTTGGACTGGATGGTATGAAAAACCAAAAGATAAATTTGGATGGATAGCAAAACAGTGTCCATTAACCCAGCTTCCAATAGGAAATGCGCTTTTTCTTTGATGTTTTCAATTAGATGTTCTATATTCTTTCATTTCTGAAACTGAAAGAGGTATACTTTTTTTTTTTAATAACTGCATATAGTCATATTCCTTGACATAAAATGACTATGACAAAACATAGGTATAAACCTATAGGATATCTGTGTGCACAAGCGGGGATGATTTTTTTTTTTGGTCACAGAATGGAAACACAAATGTTTCTGTGTTCAGAGATTTATTAATTATCACAGGTGATACAATCTAGATGAAGTTATGCAAAACGAAGTTTTGAAAATAAGTTCCTCCTATCATAAATAAATGTTACAGTTAATTCAGGAATGAAGATATGTTACTCGAGGCAGGTTGTATTCCCCACATCTGAACTTTGGCGCTTCAGTGCCCACTTACGGACAGGTTTGAGAAGCTGAGTAGGATGCGTGCACTCAGCGCAGCGCCCGCCGGGATGAATGGCAGCCTTGAATTCATGGCTCCACCTGAAACCTTTATGACATTGCTCTTGTAGCTATTTCAGCCCTGCTTCCTGGAGTACAGTGGTGACTTTAGTCATTATGTCTTGTAGTTTGTTCTCTCTTTTGACCTGACACCATTTCCTGCTAATCTGTAAAGGAGAAAAATCTGCTGTAGCTGATCTGTATCTGCCATAAAACTTTCTTTTTTTTTTTCCCATTGTTAACTCTCTTTTCCCCCTTCCGTCTTGCATACCTCATATCTATGCAATTATTGCACTTAGTAGTAACCCCCAAGTAAGAAACAGTCCTGAATCATGAAATACATAGAATTCAAGCTCAGAATATTGCTTATTGTTAAAATATAGAAATACTAATTTTCCCAGAAACAAAGTGCTATAGTGCTCAAACCGTTTGTCAGGCATGTAACAGAGATGCTGTCAAACAAGCCAGCAATCACTGGTGATCCCAGACATTTGTGAGGAAGTAGAAGTGTGTGCATGTGTGTGGAGACGGACAAAGTGGGAAGAAAACGAGTCCCACATTTAGTCATTTACTCGTTTATTCAGGGGAGAGAAAGTTTCCTGCTGCCTTGGCTCCCCCTCCTGGCGGTCAGGACTTGGGCTCTCAGAATCCCATTGACTGACAAGAACCTGTACACGACCCAAATTTCCAAAGACAAAGCTTTTGTTGGTAATAGAATCATGCCTTTTACAAAGGGATTTCCTGAAGCCTGCATCCTTTTGGGAAATGTGTCTGCTTAATAATTTGCAGGAATGTATCTGGAAAGAGATAAAACGCTTGGGGGAGCGGAAGGTTAGAGAAGAGCAAGGGGGAGAAGGTTGGAGAGTGACGTCTTTACAACCATTGTTGCAAGATGTAGCACTCTCTAAACTTTCTCCTGCCTCTACCAAGACAGGTCCAAATCCATTTCACTTGCCTACAGCAAGCTGCCTGATCCAAGCTTTTGAGAATGACTGTAAGTGCAAATTGAGAGGCAAAACCAGAAACGTCCTGATCAGAGCAGAAAGGAATACATGAGGGAACAGCTCATTTGTGTACGTTCACTGAATCATTTTGCTAACAGTATTGCAAAGGCAATAATGTCTTTCTCTCCCAAAGCTGTCTGTATAGACTTCATTCTGTCTGTAACAGGAGGGGATCACTTTAAGGTTTCTTTCCTGCACTAGCTACTGATCGTTATCCTGACATAATTATTCACTTCAGAAGAGGGCACCAAGGATGGTTTCTCTTCCTCTTCACCTCTTTTTCTTCCTCCTTACCTCTTCTTCTTACATAATACACACCCATAACTATGATGCAGGTAAAGCAGCACACATGCAAAAGGACCTCCTGTGAAAACATTTTGGTTCCTTTTGGGTTGTTTTCTCTGTGCCTTTAATGCAGAGATTGCAGCCTCATATTACATTTTCAACACAAAGTTCAAACCCAGGTAACTTACAGAGAAACATGTACATTAAACCATCACCTTAGGCTCGTAATCAGTTAAAGAAAAGCTTGATGTTCATTTATGTGTAGATGTGAACTCTACTTATGTGGAAAAAAGGGTTTTGTTATTCCATAATTATTTTTGTTACCAGATGGCATTTTTCTTAAGCACTAGGAACTCTGTACTAGATTTCAGAGGAATGGAATTAGATTTGTTTTCTGGTTGTCATTCAATTCCAGACATAATAGCCGTGTACTTACTGTATATTATAATTATGTAGAGGAAGATTATGACTCGATTATGACCTTGGTCTGCAGTAAAGCCAAGAAAATTTATACCAAATGGTTTTGTGCTAAATGAGAGTCACTGACTGGTAGTAGTGAAAAGAGCAGATATGACCATTTGGTTTTGGTTTTGCTTGCCTTTAAATTTATGTTGCATAGCACTCAGGTTCAGATAAATGGATGAACTGCTAGGAAGAGTGGTGCTGAGTGCTTAGAACATCAGAGAAAATACTTTGGATTCCTAGGACCTATTTTTATTATTTTCAGGGTTCCTTGAAAAAAAAGAATAGCCAAGCGTTGTTAATTTTATTCCCTCTAAAAAACTAATAGCCTTAATATAAAATGTGGGAAGACTAATGAAGACAGACAACCTTTCTTCAGGAGCACAGCAATACTCCTGTGCTTATAACATCGGTTCATAAGTATTCACGTGCAGTCTGTGCTCCATATGCTATCTCCTCCCTTGCGTCTCTGTTATCTCCCCTGAGCATCAATAGGTTTTCAGGCAGCCACAGGAACCTTGACTGCTGTGCCTGGTTCTGCATGTATGGAAGACTGCAGCATGAAAGGTGGGGAGGATGGCCCTGAGGGCAGCTTTGGAGCTTCTTGTACACCATAGGCTTAGCTACTGAGGCAATATTGCTCAGTAAGGTAGGAAAGAGTTCCGTAAGCAGGCTGCTAGTGGATTGTTGGGCTTTTTGCCCTAGCTACTTCACATTTGTGATTAATTAGCATTTTTGGTAATATATTAATTACTGAAACATATTTGTTTATTGAAGCTAAATCGCTTCATAGCTATGCACAGCAGAGCTTGAAGAGCTTGAAGTTTGTGGATGCTTCTGACCAGTGAAGGAAAGACTAATAAAACCTTCACCTTTTCAACTTGCAACCAGATGTTTTAGCCTTTAAATAACTTTAATCAAATATCTTAAAGGTGCTGTTCAGTTTCAGGGTTGAACAAAAGCAAATTTGAAATCTTTATTCAGTACACAAAGCCAGAATTGTTCTTCTCCAGCTAGCATTAGTCATGCCAAAAGAGAATTTAAATAAGTCAGGTTTCAAAAAAGACAGTGAGATACAACAGTTGATCAGAAACTCGTCTTAAGATATGAAGGGAACATTTCCATTGATGCTAGGAACTCAGGCCACTAAGCCAAATTTTCAGACACGGCCACCTAAAACGTGTGCGTATGTTCTCATCTATTTCAATGTGATTTTCTCAACTTTATTATATCATTCCTTAAATCCTAATGGGATTTAATATCCTGGCTGCAGTAAGACAGGAAATGTCCTAGACGCTTGGAAGACATGGCTTGTGCTCCAAGGAGGATATAGTAAGAAATAATAGAAATCAAGTGTACACAGTGAGGAAATAGAAACAAAAATGGCCAAGGTGTTGATGGGCAAAGGTGTTATTATTGAGGTATTTGCTTGTTGATTTCTTTAAAGTTAACCACAACAGATTCCCTTACCCTGATTCTCTATTAGTAGATTGGTTTTTAGAACTTTCCAGCTTCACAATAAGAAAGGTCACTACCATCTATAGTTTATGAGTTGATTCTCAAGTTTTAAAGTCATGAAAGCTTAAGGATATTGAGTGCCCTTGATTTCTCCGCTTCCAAAATTTTTCTTCTGCAAATGATCAGTTCCTTTGCGGAGAAACTCAGTTCAGATCTTGTAAGAATATTGAAGACAGAAAACTTGCTTTAGAAAGTCAGTGTATAAGGGATGGGGAGAAAGCTCAATTACTCTACCTGCCTTCAGTTTTGGCAATTTGCTAAAAAACAAACTGTTTCAGCTTTTCCAGCCTTCTGGAATTTGTCAACGATGTTTTTCTTTCACAGAGTTTCTTTTCTGAATCAAGCAGGTTGTTCAGCTCTTCAATCTATTCAACGTATTTGGGGCAGAGATTTCTAATGCAGGGACACAACTCACTTTTGTATTAGTGTCCCTGAGATTTGCTGACAAATACGTCCACTATGAATTATTATTAAACAGTTGTAAAAGACTACTGAGGTAAAGCTTTTCCCAAAAAAATATTTAAGCACATGAAGTTGCATCCTTGCTTCCTCATTCCTTCCCTCTGTCACACTACAGTCAACCCTGAAGTCATAAATATCTAATTAGATTTGTCCTTGTGCTCTTACTTAATACAGTCAACAGTAGTTACCAATGAATATTTTCTGTACTGAGTTTTGCAATATCAGTTTATTACGAACTGATAGCTGGAGATTATGATACTGGCATTAATAAAAGGACTCCCTTTCTCACTATCATAAGGGAAGAAAACAACAGGAAAATTTTAACAGATTTCTAAGGGTAAAATCCGTGTAACATTGAAAAGGAAATAAACTCCAGAGTGCCAGTTTCCAAAGTGACTGTCCAGTCAAAACTCTTTTGCTTGTAATATCTAATGATAAGTGCTGAGTGTTTGACCCAATTTGCTAGAATCATTACTGAAATCTTTTATTCAGGTGCCTCATTTACCTAGGTGAGAGGTATCCTGGGCAGAGTCCTAGAATAAGGTGAAAGCATAAATCAGTTTTAATATGACTTTCTTTCCTTAGGAGATTCCCAGCAAATCAGGAGCTGCAGCTGCCTGTGGCTGCACATCCCCAGCTGGGCTTCCTATCGTACACGGGAGTCAAATAAAACCTAATCAGCAATTGGATTTAGAATTGAAAGAGAGCTCAGTGAAGGGTATTGGCCCTGTTAGGAGGTACAGACTGTCTCTGATGATGGAAAAGGAGTGAGAGCACCACTGTTATTACTCTGTGTGGTCTCAAGCATCTCAGAAGAGGCTCTGCATGTCCTTTCTTATTTTAAAAAGACAGTGTCACGATGTATCAGAGCAGCACGATCTAGATGGGAGCCAGGCCATATTAAAAGCGGATAAACTGTCACACTTAGGCTCATGTTAGAATGTAATCCTGTTAGAGTTTCTCTACAGTATCACGTCATCTTACATAATTGAAAAGAAACCACTCTTGACTGAAATATGCCTGCAAGAGAGAAAATTTGAACACTGGGGTAGCTAATCTTACTGTTTCCGGAAAAGGACAACATACAGTATAGGCTGCATTACAATATATGTTCATTTACCATTTTAATTCGCTATAAGCTACAGGACTTTTCAGGGTCTCATTTTTTATCTCCAACTGCTCTGGCCTTGAGGCTGATACCTGATGATGTTTCAAATAAATGTAGCAGTCTACAAGTGCAAGGTTGCAGGGCTATAACAGTCTGACTCCTAAAGAGACTTTCTACACTGTCAGTCCATGGAGTTCTCAAATGTTTGGGACATGGTATAAACTGCACTGCTGTAGCAGAAGAACAAGCTTTCATATGCTCCTGAATTACATTTCTTTTTTAATTACCTGGATGGTGTTTAAACTGCTTAAATAATGGTGGAATGACTTTAAAACATTATTTGTTCTTTGAAATTCTGTTTTCCTGAAGTCTCAGCCAGTAAGTTTTCATCTGGGTCAGCAAAATTTTCCCCCAGTATCAATACCATCTGAGGAATGAAGGGACTGAGAGCAGTCCTGAGGAGAAGGACTTGGAGGTACTGATGTATGAAAAGCTGGACATGAGCCAGCAATGTGCGCTGGCAGCAGAGAAAGCCTGGGCTGCATGGCCAGCAGTTCAAGGGAGATGATTCTGCCCCTGTCTTTCACTCTGGTGAGACCCCACCTGAAGTTCTGTGTCCAGCCCTCAGAACAGGAAAGACATAAACCTGTTGGAGTGGGTCCAGAGGAGGGCCACAAAAACTATCAGAAGGCTGGAGCACCTCTCCTATGAGGACAGGCTGAGAGAGTTGGGGTTGTTCAGCCTGGAGAAGAGAAGTCTCTGAAGAGACCTTATAGCAGCCTTCCACTACTTAAAGGGATCCTTCAGGAAAGATGGGGACAAACATTTTAGCAGGGCCTGTTGCAATAGGACAAGGGGTAATGGTTGTAAACTAAAAGAGGATAGATATAAAGAATGTTTGGGATTTTTTTTACAATGAAGGTGGTGAAACACTGGAAGAGGTTGCCCAGAGAGGTGGTAGGTGCCCCATCCCTGGAAACATTCGAGGTCAGGTTGTACAAGGCTTTAGGCAACTTCATGATGTTGAAGATGTCCCTGCTCATTGCAGGGGCTTTGCACTAGATGACCTTTAAAAGTCCCTTCCAACCCAAAATACTCTATGAAAACCTGGAAAAATATTGTGCTTATGTAACTGCAATTCAAGATCTGAGATCTACACATGCTTGGTACTTGTCAAAGCTTATATCCTTCATTAGATCCAAGTTTGTAAAACACAGTCATTTTTTTATAGTCATTCGAAACAACATATAACATGGCAAGATCACATCATATAATACAGTGTATTCCATTGTATGCTTTAGATAGTTGAATTGTTGTAGATTGGAACGATAATAGCTGTGAATGAAGAAGTTAAAAAGCACACTTAAAAGCTGAAAATGTACATTAAAGAACTCATCTATGCTAAAGCTAGCAAATTTGTTTATATAACCATTCACAGACAACTGTGTAGCAGAATTAAAAGAATTATCTAACCTTTATGGTTTCAAAGAAAGTGCTCTCCCACAGAACTGCTGTAGTTTGAGCTGATATCCTAAAATAATAACTTAGTAGATGTGAGCCTGTTTTATTTAGTGGAAAGCTAATTCTCAAGTCTGTTGACAGCACAGTTCGCATCAGAAGCAATATCAAGATGATAGTTTTAGCAAATATATGCCTTACAGCAGGGTGTCTTGCATTTGTGGATTCCCACACTTGTTTAAAAGACTGTCCTCATAAGTCGCTAATTCACTGTGGAGGGAGGTGCAATAATTTGTCAGTGTGCATGAAGCTGGAGAATATACATAATGGCATTACAGAAATAGAAGCAGAATATTCCAGAGTCTGGTAGGAAATTAAAAAAAACATTGAGTGTGATTAAGTAATATGTTCTAGAGTCTGCTGTCAGGCATCAGTGAATAGCACTCATTGAAGTCAGTGGTTGTGCGAAAGAAAAAAAAATATCAGAGAAAAATTTCCAGTTAAATGGTTTAGTTTTAGGTTTGAAAAATGTTTTAGTTATAGTATTTGAAACAGACTATGAGAGGACAAAGACTGGAGGTACGATACGGAAATGCAAGTGATAGATGTAGCCTTCACTGAAGTCACTGAAAGTCCTTCAATCACTGCAATGACTTTGCATCAAATCTATTTCAAGACTATTTAACAGTAATATTAAACAATGATTAATATCAATGGCTTTTTTTTTCCCCCAGAAATCCATGAAGAGCACAGCCTTATGAATAGTCTTCCAATGGGTTTGATCTTCCCTATTGAAAATTACATGCTATTCTTTTGTTTTTTTTTTTTTACAGGCAGGCCAGATCCGGCAGATAGCTGGTATGAGGATTTTGCTGACTTCAGAAAGCTGAGTGTACACCAACAGACTTCAGAGAAAGGAAACACTATCCCTCAAAGCAACTCATACAGAGACAACCTTTGGTAGCTTTAAATTAATCTGTTGCTGACCTGCAAAGACACAGCTCTTGTTTCTTTCAGCACACATGGAGGAAGGGAACAAGCTTTGTAACCCTGGCTAATAAGACTGTGGCTTTCTTGTCAAAAGTAGGAGGTAGACCCATTATAAAAGGATTATTTTATAGTTAGCCTTCAGGACTTTGATTCTGGCTGGAACACTGGACATTAATAGAAGCCAATTTTAATGACCTGAGATTTTGCTACATGTGCTTTATTATTGTTATTAGTTCGTTAACACTTTGGTACTTTATTTCTTTAAATTAGAAATGGGTTTGTGGATGAGAATGTGGCCCACAGATTGGGCTATTCTCATGAAATCATGGCTTATCTTTTCCCTGGGGGTCTACATGCAGGTGTCCAAAACTTTCGCCTGCCCAAAAGTGTGCCGCTGTGACCGAAACTTTGTCTACTGTAATGAGCGAAGCTTGACCTCAGTGCCTCTTGGGATACCGGAGGGTGTAACCGTCCTCTACCTCCATAATAACCAAATTAATAATGCTGGATTTCCTGCAGAGTTGCACAATGTCCAGTCAGTGCACACAGTCTACCTGTATGGCAATCAGTTGGATGAATTCCCCATGAACCTACCCAAGAACGTCAGGGTTCTTCACCTGCAGGAAAACAACATTCAGACCATTTCTCGGGCTGCCCTTGCTCAGCTTTTGAAGCTGGAAGAGCTGCACCTGGATGATAACTCCATCTCCACTGTTGGCGTTGAGGATGGGGCATTCCGGGAAGCCATCAGCCTCAAGCTTCTGTTCTTGTCCAAGAATCACTTAAGCAGCGTACCAGTAGGCCTTCCAGTGGACTTACAAGAACTTCGAGTAGATGAAAACCGAATTGCTGTTATTTCAGACCTGGCCTTCCAGAATCTTACAAGTCTGGAGCGTCTGATTGTGGATGGCAATCTCCTTACTAATAAAGGCATAGCTGAAGGCACCTTCAGCCACCTCTCCAAGCTCAAGGAGTTCTCAATAGTGCGGAATTCACTGACTTACCCTCCTCCTGATCTTCCAGGTACACATCTGCTAAGACTTTACTTGCAGGACAACCAGATAACACATATACCACTTACAGCCTTTTCAAACCTCCACAAGCTGGAACGTCTTGATATTTCCAACAATCAACTTCGGATGTTGGTAAAGGGGGTATTTGATAATCTCCACAACCTGAGGCAACTCACTGTAAGGAATAATCCCTGGTTGTGTGACTGCAGTATTAAGTGGGTCACTGAATGGCTTAAATTTATTCCCACTTCCATCAATGTACGGGGTTTTATGTGCCAGGGACCAGAGCAGGTCCGAGGTATGGCAGTCAGGGAACTCAATATGAATATGTTGTCATGCCCCACCACCACCCCTGGTCTGCCGCTTATAATCACCCCAGTCCCAGCCACAGCCATGCCAACTACATTAGTTCCCACCTCATCAGTTCCTTCCCCAAGTAGCAAATACAATCCTCTCACTCCCACCATAGCCACACTCCCCACTGTGCCTGACAGGGAGGACAGAGAAAAGGTGACGCCTCCTATATCTGAACGGATTCAGCTTTCCATCCATTTTGTGAATGACACTTGCATCCAAGTTAACTGGATGTCTCTCTTTACCGTGATGGCATATAAACTCACATGGGTTAAAATGGGCCATAGTCTGGTAGGAGGAATTGTTCAGGAACGAATAGTTAGTGGTGAGAAGCAACACTTAAGCTTGGTAAATCTGGAGCCCAAATCCACCTATCGGATTTGTTTGGTTCCACTGGATACTTACAACAGTTACCGAACTGGAGAAGACACTGTCTGTTCAGAAGCCACAACCAAGGCTTCCTTTTTGAGCAACGGCAGCAACATCCCCTCCAGCCATGAGCAGACGACTTCTCAGAACCTGGGCTCCCCATTTCTGCTGGCAGGGTTGATTGGGGGGGCAGTGATATTTGTCCTCGTGGTCCTGCTCAGTATTTTTTGCTGGCACATGCACAAAAAAGGGCGTTACACCTCCCAGAAGTGGAAATATAACCGGGGCCGTCGGAAAGACGACTACTGCGAGGCAGGGACCAAGAAGGACAACTCCATCCTGGAGATGACGGAAACCAGCTTCCAGATTGTCTCCTTAAATAATGATCAGCTCCTTAAAGGAGATTTCAGACTGCAGCCCATTTATACCCCAAACGGGGGCATTAACTACACAGACTGCCACATCCCCAACAACATGCGATACTGCAACAGCAATGTCTCAGACCTGGAGCACTGTCATACGTGATAGTGAGGGGAGATGGGGGTGTCTAGGACAAAGAGAAAAAAAAAAAACAAAAACCTCTGGAAAAAGTAACCCCCCCTCCAACAACAACAAAAAAATTACATTTGATAAATGTTACACAGATGCATTTATGCATTTGAATACTCTGTAATTTATACGGTGTACTATATAATGGGATTTAAAAAAAAAGTGCTATCTTTTCTATTTCAAGTTAATTGCAAATGGTTTTGTAACTCTTTGCTTTTTAAATCTTTAAAAAATATTGCTAAGTACTGTACAGGGTTGTACAATAAGAACCCAATGTCATGGCAAAGGAAAGAATGACTCATTCTTCAAACATTAACCACTTTGCTGTCGAAGCTGTCTGAGGGATGTTAAGTTTCTAGGTGTCCTGTAGTACAGGAAAGTAAGTGCATATTAAAACAGGGTCACTAGGAACGGACAAAAGCAATTCAGATAAAATGGGGGCAACCCTTCCGACTTGAATCCGGCAGTTGCTGTTGAGCTTCAAACAACTGGAAATACTTCTGTTCCCCTTTGTCAGTTCTGCATTTCCTACCTCCAACTGAAAGCTGGAGTTCTGAATGCTACCAAAAAGTCTACTTGTTTGATTAGTTTTCTCACCATATATTAGGAATAGGAAAGGTAGACAGAGCTCTGTGTCAAACTCAAAGTGACCTTGTTTCCAATTCGCGACAGCTACTCTGAAAGTGTCCCCCAATACTATATACTTTTGCGATAGAAACTTCATTATGATTAAGAAGCTTTAGGCATTCTCTGACCCTTCTCAGTGGGAGATGAAGGTTATCAGTATGTAACAGATAGCTGTCATTAAATTGCACCTCTCTTTAATAGAGCAGCATTTGTTGACACAGCATGTTCAGGTAAAACCTGAATGAGGGAAATCCTGAGTGCTCCCAGCTCTGCAGTATTCATGTAGAATTTGCAATCTAAAAGTGTAAATTGCTGAAAACGTGATGCAAAATGTGGTGCCGATGGAAAGGCTGCTATTGATTTTTATGGGTGAAGCCCTATTTGATTTAGGGGTCTGAGATAGGTTCAGTATGGAGAAGCAGGAAAAAAAAAGACAAACAAACAGAGAAAAAAAGTAAGAAAGATCTTTAAATAATGTATTTATTATTGGAAAGGCCTCCAGACCTATATGAACTGAAATGCGTTCAGCAGGGAAAATTGTGTATAAATCCTGGTTGTTTTTTTTCTTATTTTTTCTTTTTTCTTCCCATTCAAGTATACAGAGACGGATATTAACTAAGCATTTCATTAGCTAAGGAATTTTGAGAACACAAGTACACACTGTCCCTCTGAATTACCCTTCTTTTGTCTTAAGCTTTTGGAATTTTTCCACAATGATCTGTGTTTCATAAGCAGTAGGTGGGCTTAGAATTTGCTTTTTTATCCCATCAAATTCTTGAGCTGGAACACCTTCTGAGTCCTTGAGCTTTACAAGCGGTATGCGAAACATCATGCTTGTATTAAAACCATGATGCTGCTCTCAAAATTATATAATGTTCAGCCATTCCATTGACTCTGCGACTGCCAAGAACTCTGTATTTCTTGCCAGCTCAGTGGTGGAATCTAATTCTTCCTTTCTTTCAGTTTGTTTGTTTTTTAATGCAACTCATTTTCCCCTAAGCTTGGGGACAAGCAAAGGTTCACAACAAAAAGGAAAAAGGAGAGAGAGAGACAAAACTTTCCTGAAGGAGTAGGGAACCAAAGAGAAAACTGTTTACAGTGACCAGCTAGGGACAAGGAGAAGTTGGAAGTTGTTAGAAGCAGATTGGAAGTAAAGGCTGAAGCACTTTCACTGTGGAATGCTTAGACTTTTCACTGCTGCTTATGTTGGGAGAGAGGGTTTTAATCCTTTCCTTTGCCCATTTCACTTACTTAACCCATTCTTGAAACCTGGCAGTCTATGAGTGTGCAGTTTCTGAAATTCAAATTGCATGATAACACTCATTTTCTGCAATGACAAAATGAATCCAATTATGATTGATTGCAAAGTACAATCATTGTATAAGGAAACCCATCCTCCCCCCAACACCTTTTATAATCATATTTTGAAATTCCACTCTATATTCTGTATATTTGCTATTTTCTTCAGCTATAACAGGTATTTTAGGCAACCTGTGTGGCTACTGTAATAGTAAAGTCACTGAAATTTTGCTGAATAAAAGGCTGATTTCAAATGGTGTAATTCTAGGTAGAAATGTCTATGCAAAGTGGTTTTTTTTTTTTCTGTGACCTATTTACTGAAGATTATGATGAGAAGGTGGATACCTTTGTTTTGTTTGTTTAATATGTTTTAAGTGCCAAAGCCCACAAGACAAGCAGCAAGTAGTTGTGCTTCTGCACGCTTCCATTGCATGCTGGAGTTTGTTTGAAATTACGTAGAGCCAGAGATTCCCATCGGGTGTGGTGTTTAATTTCACTGAAATAACTAGCTGTATGTTTGATTTCAAAAGGCATCCTTTGAAAGTACATGCTTACTAGAATTTAGTACTTCAATGACTGATGCTGGAGGAATCTTCGTTCTCCTTAATGAACATGTTCTGTTCTAGGCCTCAGGATACCATAGTTTCATGATGAGCTAGGCGCCTTATTTGTGGGAAAAGACTTATTCAGGGAGTTCAGCGGTACTGCAGGTGAATGATCCACAAGCCCAATCTGATGACAACAAATGTGGTTACTGTCCTAATGGGGGGAAAGCAAAAGGCGTTCACAAACTGTTTGTTTTGATCTCGGGTGATGAAATGTATATATAACTGTCTGTGGACTATTACTCGCTTACCTAGATCAGAAAACAAAATTATATTAAAGATAGCATAGTTCATTCTTCTTTTCAGTATGAAGAACACACACACACATTTATATATATATATATATTTATATGGGATTCTGACAAAGTTTCTTTTCTATAAATTCTCTTCTGAAAAAAAGTAGCAAGCCACTTATACCAAAATTTGTGGATAGAGCTGGGAGTATTATCTAAACAAATTCACAATCGTAGTCAAGTGAAAAGTCACATGTTTCATTTGAAGAATGTTTCTCCCAATTCTAATTGCTATCCAGTTGCAAAAGAGTTAATATATTTCAACCTACAACAGAGTTCAGAACTTTTCAAAGTGCCAGTCACACAAACAGCTGAGATTTCCATTCAAGTCACACCTAGATAAGTATGTAACGGGCATTTTTCACTAGGTAAAGTATATGGAAAAAGTAGAGCTAAAAATGAACAATGAATTTTTGGCAATGTAAAGTTTATGACCGGTAGCTTTTTCCTTGGGCTTTGTAAAAATAGGGTCATCTTCACTTGGTGCAAATATTTGACCACAGATACTAACTAAATGTTATAGAGCAGAAGTCCCAAATGTGTGCATATACAACTCATCCAAACCGTTCACTTCTAGATTTGAACAGGTTCATTGGACCTAGGGGCAAATGAGTTGGGTTTACAGACAAAATCTCATCCATCTTCCATTGTACACTGCTAATAGCTGACATAAATGTACAGAAAAGATTTTTGAGTGGAATAAAGTAAGAATTTAAGTGAAATTATGTTAAAGTGAAATTTTCACAACCCTGCTGCGTCCAGTGCTTGGATTCCTTCTGAAGATCTATTTCTCTACAAACAGGTCCCCATTTTCAGAGATTCTATCACTATAACAAGTGTTCCTTGCATGTAGCTTGCTGGCAGAAACAAACACCTGATGAATGCATGAACTTTGTGTTAACAGGTTCTTATTTGGGACATCATTATTTAATTTCTTCATAAGTATCTTTAGGAATTAGGTTACTTTGGACTGAAAAGATATTAGCAGTTTTCCCTGTAAGCCAATAAAAGACTGAAATGAATGTCAAGTAAAACAGGAAAATGAAGCAACATATGCTATTTGCTACTAGGGTAGTTCAACTATATTTTTACTCTGAACCATTTTCTCTTTTAGTAAGAGAAAATTTCTCCCTCTGAGAAATGGATCAATTTTAATTTTGCAAGCAAAAGAACTTCATGCATATTGTATTATTGTTATGGTTTTAAGGGTCTACATGAGGCACTTTATTAATGACATTGAAGTGACAGTTCAGTCTCAGCTTTTGACAGTGAAGTGGTTAATTCCCATTGAATTCTCCATTTATAGTACTATTTTTCACCTTAAATTATAACATGGAGATATTAAAGTTTTTTTCTTTAGAACATGAGAATAATGGTATTACTAATGACCTATCTTTCCAGCTCAGTGGAAAAACAAAACAGAAATGAGTGCCAAAACCAAAAGTTACTGGCTCTGAGCCTCATCAAATCCTGGCTGATGCTCTCTTTTAAACACAAAGATATTCCTAAGAAGCTGATGATCACTCCTTCCCTGAACTCTACTGAACAGGGCACTTTGTATCGCAGATGATACTACAGGCAATACTGAAGCATTTGGCATTAAGCTTTTGTACAGCAGAGAATGTCTTGCTTTTTAAAAGGACGCTGGATAGCAGTCTGTCTGGAAAACTAGTACAAAAGAGATTTGGCAAACTTCTTTCTATTATACTGGGGCTCTGTGGAAATGTGCCTCATGAGAGCTGAATTCTGATCATCTCAGAAAGAGATAAGCTACTAAAAAAATTGTTGTCATCACCTGTGCCCAAATATCTGAAGATGATCTTTCATAAAATTGATTTTAACTGAGACATGCACACTTGATTCTGTTATGTGTTTGGTATACTTTCTATCTTTAACATGGAAAAAATAGATGGTTTGAAGTCTGCATTATCTGTTTTCTGCAATCTGCCATGTTGCACGCATTGTTAACTTCAAAACCTCACTATACACTATATATTATCTTGTTGACATATTCAGTAAAGAGTTATTTAAAAAAATACAACAATCCTGCTGTATTTATATGAACAAGTTAAGTAAAATAAGGATGTGACTGACTGAAAGGTAAAACAGA
This sequence comes from Nycticryphes semicollaris, assembly GCA_013400055.1. Taxonomy (NCBI): domain Eukaryota; kingdom Metazoa; phylum Chordata; class Aves; order Charadriiformes; family Rostratulidae; genus Nycticryphes; species Nycticryphes semicollaris. The sequence continues at coordinate 1,161,292 of VXBJ01005738.1, read as the reverse complement.
AAAACAAAAGGTTCATGTACAAAATGTACTTTCATTCCTGGAAATATTTTCAAATGTTCTACTGTATGTCTACCTTCTCTTCAGTTTCTGAAAAACAAGTATTTTCATCTTCTGTCTCTCGAAGAGTTAAACCATTTGTTTTCAATTTCTTAGATTTAATCTTTCCTCTGTAAGATTATCTCATTCTGATATGCATATAGGAAAGCCCTGTAAAACAAGAACAGATTGTATTTCAGTGTTTGCCATCAATAGGTACACTTTAGCAGTTACACACGTCTATAATGAATATATATATGTGGAAGCTGTCACCCATTATACGCACAGTGATTTGACACACGCATATGACATTCATCCTCAACAATCTTGACCTGCTTTTTACCTATTATTATCATCTATTTAATGTTTCCTTGAAATGAAATGTGAATTTTTTCAAATCGACCCCTTAAAACTTGTTCTTGAAGTTTCAAAATGCACAACATTCAGACATAGGCCTTAATAAATTTTTGTATATCTTATACCTAACATAACTGGCAATATAAACAGTGTATATAAAGACGTGTTTTAGGTACTTAGAAATGAAAATTACCCGTTCTAGTTACATATACAAGAACTAAGTTTTGACTTTGTCAGAACCTGAAATACTGAGTGCTACAACCTGTGTCACTTCAAAGCTTAGAAATGAAATATTGCTGAGTGTCACAATTCCTCTATAAATTATCTTATTCTCTTCTTAACCCTATATATCAAATAAAACTACTGGGAGCTGCTGTGGAATACATCCACGTCTAGGCCCGCCATTCCTTAAAATGCTTCCCTGAACTTGAAGATTCTTCTGACCAGATTAGACCCTGGTAACTAAAACTTACTGCCTTACCACGGAAGGTGGACAGTCGAGGTAAAATAAATAATAAACATAATAAACACTTGCAATCATTTATGCATTTCTGGCAAAAATAATGGTATCATCATTTTCAATCCATGATTTTGCTTTCATTCAAAAAAAAAAAAAAAAGGTGACAAACATCAGGTAATATTTCAGTAACCCAAAATGATTTATCTTAGTAGAGATCAATCTTTATATTTACTTTTTATAGTTCTAAGCTCAGTTATCAGGAGGTGTTGACACACATGTCCGTGTGTCCACAAATTACTGGGGTTGTGTGTAGAGGGTTTAGCTACATGGAACTCCCAAAGCAAGCACATGAAGGAATATTTTTCATTGTTCAGTCACTGTACTGTTAATATTTCCCTGAAAAAGGAATTCTTCTATCTAAGAATAGTTATGCTGCCACATGGAGAAACTACATTTGGTCATGAAAGTATGAAACAAATGTTTTAATTCTCCTTGAAGCACCACTGTCAGAGAAGGTGCAAACTAAAAAATCAGTAAGTACTTAGACAGGTAGACACTTGGTGAAGTTTTTAACAATAATTTGCATTCCTGAAAGAAATTACTACACTGTTATGATGAAATCCTGACCCCACTGATTTCAGCTATGTCAGAATATTTATAGGAATAATACATATGGAAGGAGGATTATTAAAAGCATCCAGTATAACGCATTGTATAATATGCCACACTATGTATCCCTACACGAAATGCATCATCTGAGAAGGCAGTAGGTCTGTGTACCTCTTTTGAAAAGCGAGGGGAGTGGTGAAACAGACTTTACAGAAAATGAGGGGAGAAATATGTACTGAGTAACATTGCCCAACGTAAAGCCACATAAGATATGGACATGTCAAGCCTCAGACAGGTCGCTGAGTGTAGCAGGAACGTTCTTTTACACATATACATATTTTCTGCTTATAACTCCACATTATGGGTAACATACATGACTGCAAAAATGCAGGTATGAATATGATGAGTTTATAGTACAGTTACACTTTGGTGGGGACATCTTATACAGAATAACAATAGTCTCGAACCCAGGCACTGGTGCTATTATTTACATTCCTCTATATAGAAAGGATTCATGTATAGAAGGAAGTAACAAAAGAACAAAAGTCATGGTGATTACGCTGTTTTTCCAAGTGTGGAATCTCTTGAAGAATGAAGACTGTATAAACTATTACAGAGAACCCAACTCAAATACACGTGTTTACAACTTTAACATGTTCTGTGCAAAAGAGAGAAGTCTCTGATGAATACTACTCTGGCAACTAAGCTGAATGCAACCATTCTTGAAAAGCACAATTGCTGGAAAGATTCTGTTAAAAATGATGTATTTCTTGAGTGAAATCAATATTTCCACTCCTATAGACTTTGAACAGGTGATCACACCGCTAAATAAAATTCTTTGTGGTGAGAATTGGAACAATGAGTCTAAAACTGGAATGCCATAATTTTTATAATATGAAACTGTGTGTTTGTGCTGAAGAAAAGGCATATTTTGTTCCGTGAAGATAAAATACAGTAATAATGATGGACAGAATTTAGAGATACTCCTCTTTACTGACATTTTATGCACTTGGAAAAGGACACATATCTTCCATACATATACATTTGATACATGATTTTACACTTCCTTTACAATTTTCAGACTATTAAGATGAGATCCACTTCTAATACAAGTACAATATTCCAACATACTTAAATCCTCAAAAATGACTACATTCCCTTTCAATTATCGGAATCAAGAAAATGTGATAAACTGAGTATTTACATAACATACACTGTACTTTCTCAAAGCTTTAGCAGTGGTAAAGAAAGAGAAAAAGAAAATGACAGAATGAAAGAACGAAAGAAAGAGAAAGAGGAAAGAAGATGGACGGAAGGAAGGAAAGAAAGAAGGAAGGAAACAAAGAAGGAAGGAATGAAGGAAGGAAGGAAGGAAGGAAAGAAGGAAGGATGGACTACTGTTGAAATAGAATAGCTTTGCATTTAAGTAAGTCCTTCCAACACACACACGCTTAGATGTCAAACTTTGGTTTGTCTTGGAAGTCAAAAATTTAAATGATTGAGTTTTAAGCCTAAACTCGTATACCTTCACAAACTGATCTGTGCATTCACAGTTCGGAAACCAATATGCAATTCATTGCACTCTAACTTACAATGCGAATGTTAAGAATTTTTCCCCCATTAAAGAAACATGTCAAGAAAATTTGAGAGTTGGTGTGAAGTCAAATACAGCAGTTAATGTGAACAATTTCATTTATTGAAGCAGGGCATTAGCATGTCTTTTTAAGTGAGGACAGCAGAAGCAAGGCATGCACATTAACTCTGTCATTTTCAGGAAAACCTTTCTCACCAGTATCAGACACTATGCATAGCTGACAAAAAGCACATGTGATTTATCAAGCATATATGAGTTTGAAAAATAAACAATAGAAATCTGAGAAAGGGGAGATACTTCAAATTACTATATTTATTTGAATAAAATACAAATTAAAACAATTAAAATTCCCATAAGAGTATTGGAGCTTTTCATACTAAAGATCCCTAGCAGGCGAGGAGTCCCGTTCACAAAAAAAATAGTCTGGGCAGTCTTTCACTGTGATCTGCATTGCAGGTGTGTATTGAAGTCAATATTTTCGTCTTCTTTTTTTTTTATATTTCCTCCTGATTACAGGGACTAGTGCCAGGTTCATAATATTCTCAGATTTAATTGTTCATTTGGAAGTTTTTTTTTACTTTGTCACCTATGACATGTCTGAGGGATAGGCTACTTTATGTGTGGTACTTGACTTCATGACAAATTTGTAGTTAACTATATTTCTGTAGCCTTCTGCTTTCGTTTGGGCTTTCCTCTATATAATTTTTACATTACAAACAAGTGGAAAATGTGGCAAATTTAAAGTGGACCACATTTTAATTATTTTCTGCTACAATTATAGCGATGGTAAGACTGTGTCTTCTTTTTAGAAGAAGACAAAGTTTAAGATACTAACTTAAGAAACAAATCAAAGAATTTTGCTATCAATTTGAGGTTGAATTCATTATTTTTCAACATTTAGTTGCAGTAATCATCTAGGTAGTTGAGCTGGGAAGACTGGATAAACTCAAGTTTGTGGTTATAGGAACTTTGTGTTTATAGGTTCATTTTCACAGTTTATTACTAGTAGCTCAACAAGAGAAAGGGGTAAATGTTTCTTCTTCCTTGCTCACATAGATCAGACTCACTTCATAGATCAGACCAGTGACAAAGGATGAAGAAAACTGCTTCACAGAGATTTCCATCAAAAACCAAAATGTCCATAACAGAGGGAAAATAACTGGAGTCATAGCATTTCTCTTTGCTGACTACAGAACGTAGCAGATGCAGAGCTGGATCATTTTGACATATGCAGGAAATTAAAGGTCCTCTGCAGCATTATACAGGACCTTTGTTTTGTACAGAACCCCGGTAATGTACCTTTAATAAGGTGAAGGTCTCACCGCTTGGAGGTCTGTAACAAAATACACAACCCATGCCAGGAAGGCTCTGCATTTTATTTTGTTTTGTGGGCCTTCAGTTACCATTTTCAGTAAGTTCTGGAGTTCTAGGTACAGCACTATGTTCAAGAAGGAGTGTGTAACAAGACAAGTTTGGAAGGTCCCATCTTTGATGACTTTACTTTTATAAATGCAAATATTAGTAAGATGCTTGCAGACAAAATTCCAAACCTCAGCATAGGTGATCTTTGAGTTAGTTGTCAGAACAGACACTCTTATTTCCAATTTAGATGTCTATTCCTATCTCCATTATTCCTTGACCATTCGTTTATTGTTTTGGTTTTTTTTGGTTTTTTTTTTTTTTAATATTTGGAACCAAGCGGTTAGTACTATTGCTTATTTGTCACAATACAAGGAAAAAGTTTCTACAGAACCATCATACCTGCAAACTGTGATAAAGATTATCCAGTAAAGCTAAGCTACAGAAATGTTGATCATGCAGTGAACCATTTGTCATGAGGTGATGGTCTTACACTGTGTTATCAATTCAGTTTATACCCAGAATATGAAAAACCTATAAACACCAATTTCACAATTTCCTTTGCATTTGCATCATTTCTTCTATGCCACATCAACCTTCTCTAGCGTGATCAACTTAGAGGACAGATTGCTGTTTGTTGCCTCACCTGAAAAGGTCATTTCTAAGTGTTTATGTTTAAGATTAAAACAGGAAAAACAAAGCTGTTTTCTAATTGCCTGCATTTTGGGGCTGCAGTAGTCATTTGCTCTGTATCTGTCTACAGCACTATTTGTCACCATTTTTACACAAACATAAGACATGCACACAAACATATGCATAAGCACATTGTATTTATACATCTTTTATATGTATATAGTTAGATGCTCAAATTTACACGTAAGCATAGAGAGACATATGCTATGTATTGCTTAATGTATCATCACAGAATCACAGAATATCAGGGATTGGAAGGGGCCTTGAAAGATCATCTAGTCCAATCCCCCTGCTGGAGCAGGAACACCTAGATCAAGTCACACAGGAACGTGTCCAGGTGGGTTTTGAATATCTCCAGAGAAGGAGACTCCATAAGTATGAAATCATCTAGGTTAGCCCCGTACTGATCTTTTGCTCTGGTTTTATGCACATTTCATTGCTACTTAAGCTTCTGAATGTGAGCAAAGGCGTAGCATGATTTATTTTTTTAAGAGCTCTATTGTCAGTACTGGTGAGAGTGTCTTTTCAATAATGTATGTGCTTTGGCAGCCTGTGCACTAAAACTTGAATAATGCAGAGAAGATTGCTCCTGGAAGTGGATACTATGCACCTTCTGAAATAGACTTTGCAACGCACAAAGCACATCTGAAGAGTCAGCTTATAGCAGGACGATTCTGTGTGGTTGCTAAATAAACTGTAGACAGAGGAGAATGTGAGAGAAGACAGTAAGTAACTAAAACCCAGTATGAGCAAGAAGGGAAAAATTCAGATGTTTCTACTTCATTACCATTACAGTTGACTTTTACTATGTTATATTCTTCTTTACAGCCTGTTTTTCTCTTCCTGTCTTTGACAGCTTCCCCTTTTCATTTGAACTGCCTTTTAACTCACTTTTCACCTTCTGCTTCGTGAAGAACCCTTTTTTACATGAGATATTTGTGAGATGCCCAAAATGAGAGCTTCTCTCATACACAAGGGGATGCATTTGCACGTAGCAGCCCCAAAGGGCAGTGTTTCTTGCCCATCCTCCTCAATTCACTTATCTAACTGCTCCAAACAGATCTTGCTGAGATAAGCCACACAGCTAGTGTGCTATTTAAGGCAGCGCTTCATTTTAGAGGTTCTCTATTTGCAGCAAACATGCAAATTCACATGCAACAACAGCCTTCTCTGCTGCACCAGCAGTGATGCAACAACACTTTTCCCCTTGTTCCCTGCCGTTCCATTTTGCATCTGGCAGCTGACTTGAAATATGAAAGGCCCAGTTTGCTTCTGTTGTTCATACACAGCTTAGGTATCCTGACTCCATAATTAAAAGACCTGAACAGTCACATGTCAAATTTAAGGACTAGGAGCTGGAGCTGCAGGGCTCGGGACAATGACTGTGTGGACATGTGGTAGCCTACAAGCCAAGTCCTCTGTGCTCCATGCGTGGTTCCAATCACCTATACTGCCTCTTTCTGAGACAACTCTGGTGTAAAAAGTTCATTTAATTTTAGCTCTACAAACCACTCCATCCCTTCCTGAGGTTATAAATTGTAATGTAAGGATTATGTCTCCCAGGGTGAGAAGAAAAGGATGGTCTCCACCCATTTCTCCAAGAATGAGAAAGTCCCCCTGGAATGACCTAAGAAAAGCTTCCCTCACTGAGTGCACGCTATTTCCTTGTGCTAAGCAGGCTCCATACCTTGTAGTACCCACAGCTTTTCTCCTTCTGCCAAATGTGATAAATCTGTAGTTAAAATGACTCTTGTCCAGGCTTATACTGTAGTTCTGAAGATTCAGAACCTCTATATTCACAGACATTTTACTGTAATGTTTGGTTATTAGTTTATGCACTCTCTTTTTGATAAGACTCCTGTGTTACTGCTTGCTCAAGATGGAAAAAACTACAAGTTATTTTATGAGAGCCACAAACCTCACATTCCTCTCTTTTAAATAGCTGCCTTTGTAATTTAAAAAAAAAATATTTTACTATGGATTTCCAGGGTTTTTTTTAACCCATAACACTGCATACATTTTTGTGGAATAAATGTGGAATAAATCTGTCATACACAGAAACACAAAACCATAAAAACCGCATATTATCCTAGAATTTGTTAGTAAACTTCCCTATTTTCCAGCTAGAGATCATCCCTGCTAGTAAATTAAATGATGCAAGTAATGAAGATCCTTCTAGTTTCTAAAGTTTCTGTAACAGACTACTCTGAACTTCAAAGCTAATGCAATATTTGGGGAAGGAAGTGGAATAAAAAATAGGGATTTAAAAGACAAAATTTTTGCCAGTGTGAAATGTATTTTAAATAAATATGGGCAAAAGCCATAAAAATTATGTTCAGATCTGGTGTATAATACAGATATAATTTTGATATATTTAAAGGTAGAAAAATTTCCTTATCTGAGCATTGTTCTCTATTTGTTGGATCTAATTAGGCTTGCTGCTTATTTTCAACATCTATTTATCAATAGACCATTGATAATTTTTTGACTGAGTGAAGAAAAAATATTTTTCATGTACATTTGCCAACTATTTTATTTTTTTTTAATTTGAATCATTCCAATTTCTCTTAATATTTTTCCCAAAGGTGCCAGTGTCTGTTGAGTTGCATTAAGTTTGGAAAGATGCATGTTTGTCAGTTAAAACAAAACAAAAAAAAAAAAAAAAACAAAATTTCACCACAAACATTACTTTGCCTTATTATAGAAGATAAATTTTTTAGAGAGGAATTCCTGCAAGCCCCAATAATCCAGTAAACAGAGTTTGATCCGTAGACAAGATTTCTTTATGTTTCAAAGGCTGATCTTAATTTGAAATTGTAGGGAAATGCACTGTCAGATGAACGCCTTTGCTGCTTTGATTGTAAAAGGTGACGTACTCATTTGGATTTAGCTTTTGGTAGCTGATGGAGAATGAAAGTGAAATAATCATAGCAAATAGAAAATTTATGAGTTAAACTCTAAGAGCATTACTCTGTTGAGTACAGAGTATTATATGCCTGAAATAACATGAATTTCCTTATGTTAAAATTTACTGCTTGCTGTAAAATACAGTTGTATTTTTCTAATTAACATCATGGCCTTCAATATTTTATTCACAGTATATTTCTCATACTTATTTAAAAACTGTGTTTCAGAAACCATCCACTCCAGAAAGGTCTTTAAGTCATGCTAATTACCAGTCCTCTGGTGTATTAACCTCTTCCAGTCCTGACAGGTCTTTGTTAATGCCCTGTTAGATTTGCTCACAGGTTTTCTTCCTTTTGTTTTTTCCTGCTTGACCACCCCCACTGGAGCAGATCGTGTGGAGAATATGTCATACTTTTCCATGTGTAGGTTTTTCTCAGGGCAGTCAGGCAAGATGGTGACCCAGGAGCGGTTTGCCAGGCACGTCCTCCTGTGCAGCTAATGCAGAATCCTCAGCAGGTGCTATGAAGGGGAAGGATTACAAGTGTGTGACAGACCATCACCGCGTCTGTCAGCTCTCCTTGGTGTCGCACTACCCACCACATGTCTCCAACATTCAATCCGATGCATGTGTATCACCAGATGGATCCCTGGTGGATAACCTGTAGCGTGTTTATGACCCCGTTTGGCCATATGAATGGCATGGAGGGGACTTAAACCTGGTTTGTGAGTTTTAGCTCCATATTCTCTATTTTTTACTTACTAACTATGTGCACTGCATCCTTATAAAGACTGCTAAGACAATAAATTCAACTAACAAAAGCCAAATATTTTGAAACTTATTGAGAATTCAGGGTCAATGCTAAAGGCCCTAGCTTTTACATATTATACAATAATTTATACTCGTATTTTTAATAGGAGATCAACATCCTTTAAGAGTACTTGAGTGCATCTCTTTATTAAAAAGATATTAGCAAAATGTTGATTGCATGAGAGTTTAAAAGGGCCGGAATGATCTGTGGATTGCACTACAGGCTTCTTCAGAGATATTTATTCTAACAGCTTCAACAAATTCTGGGCTGAATCCTGAAACCTGATGTATATCTTTAGCCAAAAACATGCTAAATCCACTGTCAGATTAGAATTATTTATGTAGAAGGCCATCTAGGTCAGCTATGGCTTCTTCTGTATATTCACATAGAGAGTTCTAACTTTCAGTGTCATCTAGTGCACAGAAAATAGAAATTCTGACACCAAAATGCTAATGGTTCTGAGTCTGCATGCCTGCTGTTTCTTGCTTATAATTGGACAGCCTTTACTGACCTACTTGGAATAAGCACTATATAAAAGCTAGGCATTTTTATCATTTCACCATATGCAGCTATATGACCTCTGTTGAAAAACATCAGATTCACCTAGAGGCATCTTAGTAGGAGATAAGAATCTGGTTTACCATTTTAGCAAAGAGATTACTTCAATCTAATATATGAACTCCACAGGATTTCAATAAAGTTAAACAAACTACAATGGAATTATATCATTACAGTATCCACATTTCTGCTTAAAAATATTGTGGGTAAAAAGAAAACAATAGTTATATGTAAAATGTAGAGTTAATTGTTAATATCATTGAAATCTTAACAGTCTAATTAGTCAATATCTGACTGTAACAGAAAAAGAAGAAAATAAGGAATATAAAGAAAATAATAACACAATCCCAAAAAAACCCAACCCAACCCAAAACCAAAAAGAACCCAATCCTTAATAAGAATACAGTTAGAATTTTATCACACATTTCCAAGCTGCTAACCCTTTTTCTGTGTTTGTGCTTACACTTCCACTGCCCGTCAGGATCTTTCCCTCTGTTGGGGTAACTATGTGGTGAAACACCAGCACCCCAACTCCTTCACTGGGAAGACTCTGATGCTGACATAGTTGGTTGATTCTTCACTTTACGATCTGATGGGTTAATTTTTACTTGTTTTTTAATTCTCTTTTACACTTTTATTGGTCTGCAAGTCTACATTACATCCAAATTGACTAGATATGATGTAATTATGATACTCTTAAAACCAGTTTTTTCCAGGTCTGCTTTTCTTTATTTAACCATTGATGAGTTGTTTATAACCATAGGCTTTCCAGTGTCAGCTTGTGCTCCGTCTCTTATCATCCCATGCCTGTATTCCTCTGTACTACATCCTGTATCCCCTCTTCTCAAGGCCTCCACTGTCATACCAGGCCTACATTTCTCTGCATTGCTTCATTACATTGGAGTCACAAATATCTCATCCTATACCTGACAACTTCTTATTACAACTATATATAAACATATGGTTATACCATAGAAAGCAAGCTGTATTAAAACCAAAAAAGCATGGTCATCTGGTTAGTGGAGAAAAATAGTTACGGATAAACCAGGTAAAAGCAAAACTCCAGGCAGATCAAAACAAGGTCAGACAAAATAATTCTGACAAGCCATAGTCCTGAGTCCTCATGAACTCACTACAAATCCCATGGGTTATTGCTAGCAAAGGAAATACTGTATGACTGAGCTATAGGCTAAGACAAATAGTGTGTGTGTGTGTTAAAAATGCTGTAACAGAGTCCCTGTACCTCCTCTCTAACATAGGTTAAAATATAGCATTTGGACTATTATAGGAAATAATCTATTTCAGAAGAAAAAAGCATAATCTTAGTTGCAGGAGTACCTATAAAGTGGCCTAAAGTGCTTAAAAGTATAATTAAAAGTGTGGTTTAAAAAAATGAGGTTTAAGATTTAGTCTAAATAAAAACTTCTGAAAGAGAATGGAAACTCATGCCAAAGTTGGTAATAGTTTCTGCAGTGATTCAGCAACCTTAACTTAGATAGGAAATATCTGTTTCTAAGAATCTTTACAAGCTGTCAGTTCCGCTTTAGAAGACACTATCCTTCTCAGTGTGATGGTTGGCTTCTCTGAAAAGATTAGATTTCTCATAAGACTTTCCTAAAGCCTTATTGTCATGCTCTGATTTATGTGTTGTGTTTGTTTTGTTTTGTTTCATTTTGGTTTTTTTCTGAACAGATTCTGAATCTTTAAATTTACCAACATTTGTGGTAACTGATTAATTAAGTCTTGTATTGAGATATTGCCCTCTGAATGAAAAACATAGGGAATCACTTCTTATTCTTAAGTGGGTAGATATTCCAGATCACTCAATACCTCTCTAAGAAGCATAGTTTCCTGTGTCTGTATTTTATATGCCAGTTCCTCCCTTGTGTAAAGGCACAATGATCTGATATCCAGCTGAAGGTCAAGTGCAATACTAAACAGATATTATAAGAAGTTATATCATATATAAACAGGATGCTTTAGTGCATCTCTGCTGTATATGGCACTTTCCATATTTTTGTTGCTTAAATAGAATCCTTAGTAGGTTTCCTAAAATGATACAGCCAGCTTCCCATCGCGTAAATCAGGGACAACCTGAATGAGAAGATTTCTTCTTTTCTTCTTTTTGAAAGGCAATCTTTCCCTTGTCTCTTTATTTTGCTGGACATCTAATCGTCTCTCTTACAGTATCAAGTGTGCCTGCTTGATGTATTTGTAAATTGATAGTGGGATAATGAGTTTTGGTTTACTAATTAAGAGTTGTCACGTGGCTAAAAGCAACAAACCTTTACAACAAGAGAATCTTCCTCTCTTAAAGGAGGAAAACCCATAATCTCAAAAGAAAGAATTTTCTATATTATTATTTCATTACTGCTACTTACTGTTCTCAGACTTTCTACTGTTAAATAAAACACCACTGCATAGATAGTGCTGAAATGAATAAACCTTCAAAATACCTATTTTCTGTTGAATTTTCAAACAGCTAACATAACTGAAGGCATGTTTGTACTTCAGCTCTAAAATTCCATATGTTGAAATTTAAAAAAAGTTAAAGAAAAAATGCCAATACAATTTGATGGCAAAACCTACCAGCGTTGCTTTCATTCTTCCAATGATCAAATGAAACAATTTGAAGTTTTTTCAAAACAGACTTTTAATAGAGCAAAAACAAACTCCTGAACATGCTGCTTTGCCTCTGATCATTGCTCAGCTGGATGTCCTCCATATGCCTTTCCTCTTTTATTCTTGAATGTGACTTGTTTTTCCAGACCAGATAAGACACAAAAATAGTTTCTTTAAGCTGGAAAAATTTTTTTGTTAAACTAGTGGAATAATATATTCTAGTCACACCTCTGTGCCCTTCCCATCCATCCAAACATGACTATAAACAGCATTAGATAAATTTTTCAGTGTATCTGGCAAGGATTTTTTACAGCTTATATTCTAAAACTTTTCTTAGTCTTCTCAGCCATGTTAGTGCATCTAAATGTTACCTGTTTTAACTATTTTGTTTTTCTCAAAGAAAGGTCTGTTTATTAGCAAACTTTTCCCTTTGATACTTCAGTAATTTCCCTTATGCGTAGTGGTCACGTAGTTTATATGTGGAGGATGTGGTATTTCAAGCATAGAGAAGTATTACAAGTCAGTATATTTCTGTTCTTACCATTAAACTTCTTTATATTCTTATCTCTTTCTCCTTGTTCTTTGTTACTTCCCTTAATTAACTCTAATTCTGTAGAATCTTCAAGTGGTGAACATATCACAGCATTCTTCCCCAAAATGTACTGAAAAGTACAGGTTCTCCCTCTACAATAACTGTTGCATGAACAAGTAATGAAGCTGACCCACTATGAATTTATTTTGCATGCCCCATATCCTTTTCCATTCTTCCCTCCTTTTTCAAGTGTATTTCCATTGTGTCCCTTCTTTTGGTTCAGGGCATACTTCTGGGGCAATATCTCTGTTGTGCCTACACAGCACCTTCAGCTCCCTGCAAACAACCTACCACCATTTATATATGGAACTAGCTGGGTGTAAGACGCAAAAGGTGCTGTAGGTGACACAGAGAGAGTAGAGATGAGATGATGTAGGCATAACAGCACTTCCAGAATAATACAAACAAATAAATATGTTAGATGATTTTTAAAACTTTGTGTCTTCTAAGAAACAATATCACAGTTATGCCCCTACTGGACTAGTGGGGTTTGAGTGTCTTGATTTCAGATGGAATGAACTGATTCATTGAAAAGTTACCAAGTTGATAGATTACAAAGGCTATGAATCAAACCAACAAATACCAAGTTAAGTATAAAAATAAAGAAAATTTTAAAAATATGCATTTTGCCTGATTCTTGTTTTAATTTTGCTAAGGAATATCTGGCAGTCAGACAGATTTTCAATCCTTTTTGCACAGATAATTTTAAATTTAGAAAAAAAATACATCAGTTACATATTTTTGTTTAATTCTAATTTAAAAGATGATAAAATACCAAAACTGTCAGTCATACCACTGTTGATAAAATCAAAAGACTTATCCAAACAAATAATTTTCAGCAGAGGTTACAATACTGATCCCCTGGTCAATCAGAAATTATTCCACCAAAGAAAGGCCTAGAAATGTTGAGAAAAAGTGAAATATGATCTCAAAGAACATAGTTAAGATTCAGTATTTAGATGCATCTTAAAAGAAGCTAATTATCTGAAACTTTCACATTTTCCATCAAAGTACAGAAATATCTAGAAAACCTTTTTCTAAAAAAATGTCAAACCCATGACAACACATTTTTATTTGGACTTTACTTCAGCGTCCTCCTTTCACACTTCACTTCCTTCGCTCCTACAGTTACATAAGGAGAATTCCAGATTTATTTTGGACAAAATATTCTTGCAATAACTTTCTATAAAAAAATGGGTAACAAGAATAGGTTCCCATGTAATATCTCTGAGATTCACACTCCTCACCATGGTTCCATGGTCCAAAGAATTTTCATAGTCATTGATTTTTGGCTTTCAGGTATCCAGTCCACTGTGGCTTTCACTTAGGGACTGGGAAGATATTTTGTCCTCAAGCTGGTGGCTCAGGTGGTTAACTGTGAATGCATCAGACATTCTCCTAATAACCAGGATCTGGTTCTTCAAAGACAAGTGCAACCTGTTCAATGTATTGTTTTCAGGTGCTTCTGTAAACGACTTGCCACCAAGATAACCATGGGTGAAATAATGGAGTCCTGGAATCTCTTCTTTAGTCAGTTTCTGAAATGCAAATTCTGCACTGAACAGTCCAGGACACACTATCTTGATCTCCCAAATTGTTTATAGTGAATATAGATAAGAACAGTTTGAGCAGAATTTGACAATATAAACTGGTTAAACACAATGGATGTTCAGTTGAGATGGTTGAGTTGGTTCTAAATTTTTAGTAAATTATTTGCTTTGGAAAAAGGGAAATATTGCAATTGTGCTGAGCCTTTGTAAAGTCATATGGAAAATGCATTTTCAAAATGTTCTTACTGTGTCTCAAGGGATACTTAATTTTGCCTCAGTCCTTAATTACAATGCTCAGACTTCCCCGATCTCATGTTCCCAGCTTCAATTTTGATAGAATCTTCATCTAAGCCTGCTATTTTATCAAATACATTTTTCTATTGATTTTGCAGTGTGGTTCTGCCTTTGCAGAAGGAGCTAACTCCCAGAGCATACTTATGTTCTTGAATGAGTTTCCTTTCGTTTTTGGTGAGTATATCTGACAGAAGAGGGGTTTGGGACCCCTTCTTTTCCCTACAAACCGTGTTTATAACCTCTTTACATCTCTAGCAGGTTTTCAAAATATCAATGTGTACAGTTTGTAGAAGAGCCTGACTGTCATTTCCTGACATTGTAAGTAGATTCATTAACCTGTTCATTTCCGTAAAGGCTTCCCTCCCAAGAATTTTGCATCTTAAAGTCGTTTTCAAGGATTAAAGGACCAAGTCCTCTACTTCAAAAGAATTCCTGCAACTATTCAAGTCATACCACTTCTCCCAGGTCCTTTGTCCTTTGATCGTACTTTGTAATGTGGATTTTAAATCACCACTTAACACTCTGAATATATGAACTTCCTCCCTAAGCCTAGTGCTGCTTCACAAAAAATATCCATTGAGATCTGAGGATTCTTTTTTTTTTTTTCTTTCTTTATGGGTGTCTAAACTGATGAACTACACGGATTCTTGAAGAACCTTGTAGTAGCCAGAGAGAGAATGAAGTAATACTATGCTGCCATTGGAATCTTTTAGGTTGCATACATTTTCAATTTAGCTGTAAGCATTTTGATTAAAATGTCTATTAAACAATTTATTTCTGGGTAATAGGAGGCAGGTGTCATCTTGTTACAGTTCTTTAAAAATTAATATCATAGAAGTTGTCTTTTTAGTTTTAATTTGAAAGGACACAGCACTTGCTCTAAGATGTCAGGTAGCCAAGTTTCTTGCCGGGACCAGAATCAGGATATTTTTCTCCATCTAGCCTGATCCATAAGTGCACTCATAATGACCATGAAGAGCATTCAAAGTGGCTGCTTGACCATCCAAAAGAGGAACTCAGTAGGACTTTCATGGACTCAAATATGCTTTTTAGGTTTTGCAGTCTGGTCACAAAAGCTGCAGCAGTCTACTCCACCCTTCCTGCTAGGAAGAAGAGTAATTTCCTGAGCATCTCGGAAACATTCTTGACCTTAAACAAGAAGAGTAGTTCTAAAAGTATAATATGTGTCTAACAGCCTACAGGTCTCTCTGATAACCTCTCTCCTCTTTGAGGTACCTCTCTGCCTAGACATAGTTTGCCATGAAGAATTCCCTTATTTTAGGCCTGCAATGGCACATTGAGACAAGGTTCTCTTTCTCTACATGTTCCAGTACAAGAGACCTTCTTGTGGTGCAAGTAGACTCATCCAGCAGGGCTGATTCTCACTTCATCACTCCTCTGACTTCCAATTATTAGTGTCAGTGAATGGATCCCAGTACTTTGTGACCTCTGTCTTGCTGACCTGACAGCTTTGTCTCATCCACAATGTCTCTGGTTTTAAATGTTCTATGTTTAGCACGAAAGAGTCATCATTTCATGCAGCAAGTAGCAGTAACTCCCACTAGTGACAGGCCCCCTACGCCTTCCCACTCAAAGATAAATTCCTGTTCTTCCCGAGCCGATTCCTCCAAGTCTATTGNTTTTTTCCCCCTCGCTGTCCTATATTCTACACTCTGTCTATGTTCTCAGCAGACACATTATGTCTTGCTTAACTGCTGTCAAAAGCAACCAGTTTTTTTCTCTGTATGCAGCTACAGCCCTGGCTGTGACCATTCTCTTGGGTAAAGCAGTCCTTAGTCAGGCAAAGGATTTTTTTATTCTTCAAATTCCCTGTGCTGTTTTACCTTTTAATCTCCATCAGAATCATACTGGTTGATCCTTTTTCTCTTACCTGTTCAGTAAAGAGATAGTACCTTGAAAACACTTATTCTGCCTTGTTTAATAGACTGGCATTCAAGTGGCTGAGCAGTAGGAACACAAACTACCTTGGCTACAGCACTTGAACAATTCCTTTGGGACTTTCAGCTTCAGTTGTCCTGTTCGCTATGGTACCACAGTTACTACTGAAAAATATTTCTTTCTCTCTTAATCTCTCAATAAAAAAAAATCTCTTATCCCTGCAGCTGAAATGGAAGAATAGATTTTTTTTTTACCTTTAGAGTTTTTTGTATGAATATTTAGTAAACTGTGAACTCAATAAGAACCTAATTTTAAGGATCGCTGCATTTGTTGATGTAAAACAGCTTTGTGTTAACAATATGCATTTTAATGGAACCAGATTATGGTGAAATATAAATAAAAAGTATTTAAACCTTTAAATATACAACAATGTTGTAGGTGCTTGTAAAGGATGGGTAGCAAAAGGACACTGCTGTATTAATATGAGATTTTTCTGCCTACTGTCAGTATTCAGCTGGAGACTCTCTCATTCAAGATGGGTCTCCATCTTACTGCACAACTACTTTCTGAGGACTTCCTCCCGGACAATTAAATATCCTTTCTAAGGCATGCTGAGCTTTGCTTGTTTGTTTTGATTTTGTTAGTGGAAATCTTTTCCTAGGAACTCTTCAAGCCTGTCATTTCTCAGGAACCTCTAGGGCTTCCCTTCCCAAATATTTTTGTCTTCCCAAAGCTTGTTCACCTTAATGACCTAGAGATAATTGTGATAGTCTTCCTACTAAATTATAGATTTTATTTTTTTTATTCTTTGGAAATGCAAAGTCACCTGTTCTTGGACTGTCTATTAGCATCTCTTGAACTCCTTTAGTAGTAAGTGCTCTCTTCCCCATTTGATTACTAAGTGTGTACATTCCAGTGTAAAATGTCTCCACGTGCAAAGTCTTAAATTTGTAAACCTGTAGACTGAAAAACGTACTTAATTCAAGGTTATAGATGGAAAAAATGTCTGTCATTTATTACCAGTCCTTAACTGAGACCAGGCATGACATTAAACAACACTTTGGAATGATAATGACCTGGGATAAATGTTGCCCAAACTAGTTTTTGAGGAATACTGTAGCAATTCCCAACAAACTTTGGATTGCTGCTTTCTGATGAGAAAACAAACAGACCTATTTTGTGGGAAATCTTACAACTGAACTATTGTACAGCTATTGAGATTAGGTGCTTAGATTAAAATTCCTGAAACAGAACTTGAAACGTGCGGATATAATTACTGAATCATAGAAAATTAGTCTGGGAAGGATGTTCCTTGTCTCTCTTCTACCTCATGACATTCCAAAGAGATGTCTGTTCAATGCTTTGTACTTAGTGATAAATACTGTGTCTTACAGGATTGTGGCTGGAGTTTCCCAACACTTTGTCTAAACCCTTGGTGGAACCTGTAATCCATTATTACTTATTCTGCTAGCCCAGAACGTGGAGAATGAAGTAATATTTATTATTTTTTTCTACATAGCCTTTTTTATTTTAAGTATTACTAGTTTTTCTAACCTCTGCTATGTCTTTCTTGACTAAGCAATGTCAGATCCTTCAATCATTTCTTGTTGGTCAAGCTTCTAAGTTCTTTTCTTTTGCTTCTTTTCTTTCCTGATGACTCTGTCCAAGCAATTTATTTATTTTTTGAAGTACATCACAACAAAACTACCTATGATATTGAGATGCTACTAGTGCTGAGGAAATCTGAATTACATCACCCTACAGCTGTTGCTCCAGTTCGGCATTTCCTCTTCACAGCATCACTGTTGACTCCTGTTCAGGTTGTGATAGCATCCTCTTCTCATGCTTTATCCATGTGTTAAGTAGTCCTTGAAAGACCTCTTGTAGCTCTGTGAGACCCCAAAATTCATTTTCAGAAATTATACTGATGTTCCCATGTATATTCATTATTATTTCTATTTTTTTTATATTTTGTCTTCCAGCATGTTGGTCCTTGCCTGTGTCAGTCCCTAACTGACTGAGCACCTTTATAAACTACTTCTATTCATTTCTGTGAAGCACATTTTAAAATTATTAGATTTCTTACTATGTTTCAGAAATTTGATTTCTGACTGCTGCTTAATATTTCATGGGTTGGTTATTTATTAATATTAATTTTATCTTTTTATTCTAAAAGCTCAATTTGATGCTCAGTTCAAAAATGTTCTACAGTTTGTAAGAAGCTTCTGAATTCACATTGTCTGAAACATCTAAACTATCTTCGTGACTGTGGGTTCATGAATATGAAACATCACAACATTCATGCAAGTTCCTCTTCTGCCAGTTTATCCTTTTTTGTGCTCTGTGAATTCTTGATAACTCTGACTGTGGAACCAGTTTTGCATCTTCCCAGCAGCGGTTCTGTTATGTTTCCATAATTTGTTGATGAAAATGCCATGTGAGACAAAAGCTTCACACAAAACAGACTGTATGACTTCTAGTGATTCTCCATCTGTATCGACTTCTAAAACATCATATACAGAAATTAGATTGCCTTGTTACAGTTTGTGCTCAGTGGGAAAAATTGGCCAATATTCATCATGTTTTCCCCAAATGCTTACAAATCTGATTTGCTTGCCGCCGACTTTATTCAAATTAATTGAAATTAAACCAATTGTTCTTCTGGTAGAATTCTCCTTTTCCACTTTGTAGTTTCAAGACCTGTGAAATGGAATAATTTTAATAAGATTTGCAGAACTCACAGCATACATCTAACAAGAAGAATTTTCAATACATTTTTCTACATTAGTGTCCTTGCACAGATCACCTGAATGTCATGACATTTTAAATGATTGTAAGTATACCACTTACAAAACTCAAGTTTAGTTTTAGGTCTCATCTGAATACTGAGAACTCAAACACTGCCAGTTAACAACTGAAGGAACTTAAACCTCATAGGATTGGAGAGTATTGTCAACTCCACCTTCATTGCCTTTTCTGTGAGCTACCTGCAGGAAATGTATAGCACAGTAGCACTGGTGTCTGTGGACACAGAGACCAGATGGGATGTGGGCACCCTGTGCACCTTCAGCTGTCTCTTTTTAAATCTTTTAATGAGTTAATGGAATATGGCGTCTTCACAATGCTCATTAGCTATGAACATATGAGATGATGCTCTCTTGTTCAGTCACTGCTTTCTGGATGTAGGATTAATGCCAGTTTAAAAGACTCAGTGAATTTTTTTTTTCCTTCAGAACCCAATTATGACACCTGAAAACAGAAGGGTAAAATTGACTCTTAGGCAAAGTATCAGAACAGACCCTCCATATATGAGGTAAAGCCTTTCTGATTTTTCTGCAGGCCTGGTAGCCTGGTTGTTGTTCAAGCTCTACTGATTTGAAGGGGAGAAAAGCATAGTTTTGGGGATGTGTTGTCTTATTTCTGGCAAGAACTATAAATCGCAGTCTGCATTCAGGCTTCAATTTCTGGAGCGGTTCCAAATAGGAAGTGTGAAAGCAGGCAATTGGCTTACTTAGCACTGAAGAAAAGGGAAGATAACAAGAGTTTTGTTTGTCTGGCAATATCTGACACTGGAAAAATTTGGGGTCAAATTGTCATCCCTTGGAAGTCAACAAGAATTTCATACAAAGAATTTTTTGTATTAAGTCCCAATGGACTTCAGCGAATCTAAGATTTCATAAAGAAAATAAAACTCAGTTGTTTTTTTCTGGAATTGAGGTGCTTTTCTAAATTATATTAATTTTTTTTTTTTTCATTTAAAAGGCAAAGCTACTTTAACTAGAATAATCTTGAAAATAGTTTAATCTATCTCTTTCAGTCTGAGATATGATTCCAGTGGACACAACATCTGTTACCACCACTCAGTTTTGGCTTCCATTAAAGACATAATAGCAGACAACGATGTGGGTTGTGACTGCAGCATCTTAAACTGTTGAGGTAGTTATGGATACAGTAGCATATAAGAGTTATAAATGAGTTTTTGCTGATTGTGTTAGGAATAAGACTTAAATTATATCTGACACAGAACTGATCCAAGTTCTTTGATACAGCAACTAAGAAAATGCTAATTCTTTTCCTTAAAGTACAGATGTCTCACAGGAGACTGTGTTCTAACTTCCAAAAACACAGTGGTCAAACTCCTACCTGAGAGAGACACTTGGCTCTTCTAGGACTAGAAACAGCTCGGTGAAGGTTCTGGAATCACAGATTCGACTGTTGGCAAGTCTCACTGCCATTAGGTGGAAAGTAAACCCTCTAAGTTATTTGTAGCTTCCCTTGAATTATAATAATTCAAATTTATTCTTCTTTCTTCTATTCTATTTTAAAGAATGTCATTTAAAAAAAAAAAAAAAAAAAGTGTGTTCCAAAATGCTTAATGCCTATGTAGCAAAAATTGTTCTTCCTCTAGATACATGATTAAATATTAGAAGCCGTTTTCAAACTGGATATTTTAATTAATAACACATTTCTATTAAATGCAGATGCTAAAGTTCCACAATGTAGAATTAACACAATAATTGGCTAGAGCTGTGTGAGTTTTGTCTTAAAATTATACTCGGGAATAGGTTAGCAGATGTCTGAATTACACCTTGTTAAAAACACGGGGAATGCACAATTTGAAGAGATGTCTTCAAGATCCATTTTTGGATTAAACCCTAAACAAACAGAACACAGACCTTGGGCAAATCCAAATAAAAAAGGAAATAAATAGGGTACAAGGGTCCATATGCTGCATACAAATCAGGTCTATTATCTTTGCTTACCTTATGACAGAGATATAATTTATAAAACATCTTTATTGGTGAGCAGAGATAAAAACTGTACATTACAGCTTATCTCTCACAAACAGGTGAGGGATCACCTCTTTCTTTAAGCAAAAAACCACACCAGAAAACAAAAAAAACCCTTAAAATAAGGTGTGTATATTTACTGTGTTTATTTAATTGCCACAGACTGCAAACATAACTAACAAGAAATACCAGCTTCTTCTTCCCAGACACAACATATCCCATCTGCTCAGCCTGAGCAAGACCCACTCAGCACCAGCCATCTCTTCCCAGACACCTGAATATTAGTATTCAATCACACTCTAAAATTATTAAATCAAAAGGCCAAAAGGGTCAAAACTAATATCCCTTGAGGTTGAAAAATGTCCAGGCTAACTCAGCAGCTGGTGACTTGAAATATATTTTGATGATTAGAATGAATGTTATGTTGCTTTCTCATTTCTTTGATTGTTTTAACGTAGCTTTTTTTGTGCTTTCAAAAGGCTTTCTGCCTTCCTGTTGGGTACAGGAAATGTTCCTGCTCATACATATGGGAAAACCAAATTCACCTAAGCTTTTTTGATGGTGTTTTAATGTGATCCTACTCTCACAGTCATCCTCATTATTTAAAGTCAGTAAAGCTTGATGACATAGCAATGTACACTGAGAGATTAAATGTTTCATTTTTTCATTAGCAGAGGCAGACCCCGTGGTTAAAAACAACATAAAAAGTAGAAAATAAAAATGATGGAATATTTTTCCGTTTCTCTTACATACTTGCTGTGTTTGTGTCGCTGAGTCACTTAAGCTGTTACTGTAGTATAAAATCTAGGAATTTTATGTGTGATAAAGTAATGATGTGATACTGTATAAAGATCTTTAATATTATCTTTGACTGGATTCCTTTTCTGTACAATAGGGACAAGACAGCGGCATGCAGTGTAAAAGAGCTACAAAGCTAAATATCTTAACATCTGAATTATAATATAAAATTATTCTGAGGCGAGCAATGATGAATATACCTTCATTACATCATCTGTCTGTGTATACCTTACTATACAAATACTCTCACCATCTGCTGCTTGCAGCATAATGCACTATAACCCTGTGAAAGAAACTGTTCTGATTTGCATTAATACATCTCTTTTACTGGGAGTTTTGGAAAAATTCCCAGCTTAATCTAAGCACTCTAGTATACTGGAAAGCTAGCAGAAATGTTTACCAACTATACCTAACAGTCAGCAAACCCATTATTTGTTCTTCTCCTGCAGTAGTCTATTTATATTTTGTTCTGTTTAAAAATGTGACTGTACAGCAGGGAAGATAACCTGTTTGACTTTTCCTCGCTGCAAAATTCCAAATCCTTTTTGGAGATGGAGGGGAAGCTTATGCCTTTTTAAGAGCAGGAGTGCCTGTGGAAGTGAGGGATACCACAGACTGAATAAGGGATCATTGGGGACTGAGAGAATGGGCAAGCTGCGAACATCCAGCAGGAGCAGAGATGAGGAGGCTCCTGAGAACAGTAGGAAGCAAATACATAGCCAAGTCAAACAAATACAGAGTGAGGACTGTATTGAGTGTGCTACAGCTCAGAGGACTGGAGATTGCTGGAATGAGAGAAAGAAAGGAGGAAAAATCCACTCTGCAAAAGTATGTGTGTTGGTGTTCGGGGAGAGCTTTAAAATCTTTTATTTTAATCTGTCTCTACTGTGAGTATCATATGTTCTTCACATCCTGACAAAAAAAAAAAAAAAGCATTAGGTCTTGTCATTGGAATCCAATTAAAAAACAAGGAGCAATCAACACAAATTCAAATGCAAAAACCTTCTTTTAAACATTAAAAAAAGGAGAGGTTTTTCCTATGAGGGTGACTGAGTAGGGGAACATATGTCCAGAGAGGCTGTGGAGCCTCCATCCTTTGAGATATTCAGAACCCAACTGGACAGAGACCTGAGCAATCTGCCCTGAGTGACCCTGCTTTGAGCAGGGGTTTGGACTAAGCCAACCTCATCCCTCCTGTGATTCTCTCTGTCTTGGGAGATATTGTCTGGGGGGAAGAGGAAGTTGCTATGTTGATTTAAATTAAAAATATTTTTTTTTCCTGTGTTTATTTAAGGAAAAAGTGTGGACATGCATATCCATAACCCCTGGCTGACATGTGCTTCCTCAACAGAAACCTAGCAGTAGTTAACATCCGTGTAAGAATACTGCTGCATCAGTAGGTCCAGGTGACTTCCACAAATTGAAGGCGCAGGGACACAAAAGGCAGCAAAGGCCACTAGAGGTCACACAAACTTTTTAAAAGAATATAAACCAAGTAATTTATATTCCAGTTGGGAGTCCTTTCCCCTTCCACCTGCTCCCCTTTCTTGGTTGTCTCAGGTCACCTCCCTTCCTAGTACAAGGCTGTAGCCAGGTATGTTTAGCTTGTGTTCTTCCTGAGACTGATTTTCAGCTCTGGTTAAGTCATGTGGAGACGATACCACTTTATGGAGAAAATTCCACTGTGCTCACAGGCCATGGAAATGTCAAATGCTAGTAAAAAATATAATCTCATGTTAGCTGAGAAATGTTTTTCTTGCATTCCAAATACAGACTCAGTGAGCGAGCAAGACAGAGTATGGGAGAGCGAGAGCAAGCAGCAATAACAACAGTATTCGCCTTCCCCAAACCAATTCGGCAATCGGCTTTAAAATTTCCAAGATCCATTTCACTGGGTTTTATAACAGAAGCTGAGATGAAAGAGGAATGAGACTCTTTAATATTAAGACTGCCCCACCCAAAGCTTTATCATTAATTTCTCTCTATTCTAATATCCAGTCTCCTGATTTACAAATTTGCAGCTTTATTGTCTCACCACTGTCGCTTCTTTACATTTGCTTTATTGTCTGTCAAATGCACATGCAGACAGAGAAATAAGGTTTCAAATCCAAAGACTTAGAGTTAGGTTGGGTTTCTGTTTATTACGGTGTTCCCTCCTCCCTTCTCTGATGTGTTTATTTTGCCTAGAATACCTATCTATGGACTTTTATTTGATTCAGTATGTCAAACTGCTTCCTTCAAACAGGACAAAGGAACGTATGTGTGAAAGAAAGAAGACAGAGCTCTGCAGAGTGCCAAGAGCTGTAGTGTTCAATTCCTGCATTCAGTGTACAAAATAGCTAAACGTTCTGCTTGGAAACAAACAAACAAACAAACAGGATTATTTTCATCCTCTCCTTTGTTTTAGCTGGAGTTATCATTTGTAAAGAACATCCCTGCCCTGATAATTAGTTCTCCAGAAATTGACTCAAGATGCTTTTGATTCCTATTCCTTCCTAAATACTTTTAGGCAAGTTGCATCAGCTGTCCCCATGTTTGGAATGCTAAAGGTGGCATTTCCCTATCTCAGTCCAATGATGACAATGACTCAGTGTGATGGTACTGATGACGAGGGTCGTATAGATAGTGGTAAATGAGATATGGTCTTACTGTTGCATGAAGACAACTGGTTTGGAATATTGCAAGTTACTCGTTAGGACAAGCCATTTTTATTTGCTCTGTTTTCAAAGAACAGAGAGAATGAGAGAGAGAGCAAGAGAGAGTATGTGCAGAAACCATAGGACAGTTACTGTAGAAGAACACCTGGTAACCAGAGGGGACCCTAAGTCACTTTTATGATCTGAATTATGGCTGGAACCTGAGCTTCCTGCTGTCCTTAACCAAGGCAAAAGTTCTAAATACCAGGTCCCTTAAATTAGTCCCTTTCTAGCTTCTCAGTTTAAGCTTCTCCATATTGAATTTGGACGTAAAAACATCTGTGTCCTATGACTTAATATATTTTGTGCTCACAGCACAGTTACCACCGCAGAATGTTTCCTTTGCTGAAGCCTCTAGTAAGAAAGCTAATGATCCATTAAAACATCTTTGCTTTAATGCATGCTCTGTCTTGCACCAGAGAAATTCCCAGAGGAGGGAGGAAGAAGCACAGGATTTAGTTTTATGCAGCAAGGAACAATGGGACATGGATTAATTTCCTTTTCCCCTATAACAAGGGTCTTTTGGATATCATAACAACAAGGAATTTGCAATGAAAATCTGAAGAATGAGCTGATTGCATATGGCAGGTTACCAGATGGTTTTTAGTTAAATAGTTAATTAAGGAAAAAGGAGCTATATGAGTTATGACTTGCAGATTAGTAGTTTCCTTCATAACGAAAATAAACAGTCTATGAGAATATGTAGCTGGATAAAACTTCTTCTTTAACATAAATCACTTAATACATGAGTTTGCTGGGTACATAGGACCCAGTTTTCTGTACTTTCCAGAATGTACTTTGTGTGCAGATGAGAGTTAGACAATTCCTGTTCCCTTCCTTTCTCTTTCTTTCTTTTCTCTTGCTGCCCATCTCTTCCCCCTCCTACCTTCCTCTGTCCCTTTCTTCCTTCCTCTGTTCTTCCCTTCTTCCCTCCCAGCCTCCCTCCCTTGCCATTTTTTCCTTCCTTCCTTCTTGCCTTGCTTCCTTGCTTGTTTCCTTTCTTCTTCCCCACTCCCCTTCCCTTCCCTTCCCTTCCCTTCCCTCCCACCTCCTTCTCTTTCTTCCCTTCTCACCTCCTTCTCTTTCTCTTTGTCTTTCCTTTGCAAAATTTGTTTTTATGGTCAATGTGGAAATTATATTTTTTATCATTTTTCAGGNGCTGATTGCATATGGCAGGTTACCAGATGGTTTTTAGTTAAATAGTTAATTAAGGAAAAAGGAGCTATATGAGTTATGACTTGCAGATTAGTAGTTTCCTTCATAACGAAAATAAACAGTCTATGAGAATATGTAGCTGGATAAAACTTCTTCTTTAACATAAATCACTTAATACATGAGTTTGCTGGGTACATAGGACCCAGTTTTCTGTACTTTCCAGAATGTACTTTGTGTGCAGATGAGAGTTAGACAATTCCTGTTCCCTTCCTTTCTCTTTCTTTCTTTTCTCTTGCTGCCCATCTCTTCCCCCTCCTACCTTCCTCTGTCCCTTTCTTCCTTCCTCTGTTCTTCCCTTCTTCCCTCCCAGCCTCCCTCCCTTGCCATTTTTTCCTTCCTTCCTTCTTGCCTTGCTTCCTTGCTTGTTTCCTTTCTTCTTCCCCACTCCCCTTCCCTTCCCTTCCCTTCCCTTCCCTTCCCTTCCCTTCCCTCCCACCTCCTTCTCTTTCTTCCCTTCTCACCTCCTTCTCTTTCTCTTTGTCTTTCCTTTGCAAAATTTGTTTTTATGGTCAATGTGGAAATTATATTTTTTATCATTTTTCAGGAAAAAAGAAAAGAAAAGAAACAGTTAAAAAGTCAGTAAACAATTTTGGAAACCGTTTGCTTAATTATTTTGCTGATCTGTTGTGGCTTGTAGAAGAGTGGGCTTTAATAGGTTTTAAGAGGTACCAGGAAAGCAGAAATTAACTCTTTTGGAGTTGGGCGTTGGCACAATGACTGTTTCTGACTTTTCACCATTTAGGCTGAGCGCTTTATGCAGGACAATGGATTTTCAAAAATCCCTGCTGACTCTGAATCTCGCTTACTTTTGTACAGGCACATGAGTTTTAGGATAGGGAGGCTGGGGCAAGTGACCCTGCACGATCTGTAATATCAGACAGCATTGTGTGAAGCGGGCTAAATGTCATTTCTGTAGAGGCAGAGTGATGAGGGGATGAATGTTATTTGTGTGAGGGATGGCTGCAGATGATCTCATTAATCTTTCATTTTATGGACACCAGTTTCAAAGGCAGACAAAAGTGACTCAGAATGTACAAACGGCATAAAGGCTAGACTCTGGCCACTCAGGGTACAAGGAAGCATGGTACAGAGTTTGCTGAAATGTCACATCGAGTTGTTATCCCTGGCTCTGAAGAGCTTTGCAACTCTACTGGAACCTGGAAATAAGGCTCACTGAAATGCAAAGCAAGTTGTTCACATTTAAGTCCAGGTGAGAAATATTATTAGGTTGCTCCATTAAGATGTATTACTAGGATTCCTGCATTACAAGAATACGTACAGAGATGCATTGCCACCTGCGACACCCCACAGCCAGAAGTCCAGGAACAACATGAGGCAGACCTTAATGCATTAGTGGCAACATTCCACTGCTGATGCACAATCATTTCTCCATATTGCACAAACAATAAATCCAGGAATTGGCATATTATTCTCTTAGACTCCTGCTCTTGTACTGGTGATGAGAGCTTTAATTTTACTTTTATTCAGACCCTCTGCTACTTTTAAACCTGAAAATAAGCTTGTGCTTGAGCCTAAAGCTTCCCCATACTGGTACCCCATCCTGTACCATTAAGAAGTTACTGTTTCAAAGCAACTCTCAAAGCAGAACAAGCAATTGGAGAAGTCTGCTTTGGAGATGCTGGAGGTTCATCTCACTGAAACCCTGACTTTTATGAAAAAAAAAACAGTGAAAGTTTCACCAAGAAACCCATGTCCAGTGAGCAGGTTGCACTCTTAAGGAACTACTTTAAAGGATCCCCGAAGTTTCTAGTAGGATTTTAGCTGACCTTTACCTAAGGAACATCTCTGCCAAGGAGCACATCTTCTGGTTCTCCAGGGTAGGATTTAAGACAAGTTCCACCGTGTACCTAACTGTGTAAATAGCCCAAGTCAGCATTACTATATATACAGCTCAGAGTGGACTATGTCAATCCACTGAGAGTTCACAATTTATTTTTTTTTTAAATAGATATGGATGAAGCAGAGATTTTAAGGAAACAGTAGCTCCTCTTCTTCACTCCTGCTCACCTTAGTCGTCTCCAAGGAAAGAGTGTGATTTGTCAAAGTATCTGTCAAGGCAGACTTTGCTGTGCTCTACTGTTCTGGACACCTTGGGAGGCACCTCTGAGTGCTTGGTGTAACACAGTCAGTCTGCTCACACTTGACTAAAGATTAATATATCCAAAAAGAAAAATGTGTTTTCTCTATGTGTTTCAGCATGTCTAAATATTTCTTCTGAATTTGTACCTGGTACCTGAACAATAAAAACGATCTCTTAGATTTAGTCTCCCAAATGTCTTAATCCAATTTTAACCTCTAGGACTGTTTTACTGAGTAATGAATTTTGTTACAAATTTTTCAGTTGATACATAGGAGAAATATTTTAAAGATTTTAGCTGAAGTTGTCAGAGGAGATCAAAAATATTGTATATCTAAAATTTTATATCTTCAAATGTAAGAATTACATTTACTCTGGCACTACCACCTGATAGTAGTTCTAGGTAATAATTTTCTTTATAAGCTTAACTTCATTTCAAAGAAAGCTCCTTAGAGTTTTGTACTTTCCCCACAGCACAACACAAAAAAAAATGTAAGTTGGTTGGAACGTTTTCACCCACAGCAGGAGCTCAGCTTCCCACATTCAGACAGGTGCCATGTGTCTATGTATGCACAACACTACTACAGAATAGCTTGTTATTTGCAAGGGACCAGTCTGGTAGCTGGACAGAAGAGAAAACACTTTTAAACACCATTTTTTCTTACTTTCCCTATTCCTCCAAGTACAATATTTACATGCAGCCAGATAGTATAATTTCTTCAAGTGTGTATGCAGCTTGGGAGGAGCATACAAGGAATCTTTTTACTCTTTTAAAGCCTGTAAAAGTCCAGATGGAAGGGCTGTGTTCTGTCGTGAAGGAAAGTTTCTATATCTAAAATCTTTGAACCACAAAGTGGTAAGAGCAGAAAAATACTGGGATTATGACCTGCCAGAAAGCAGCCAGAAATATCTGACTTACCTATACATAATCCCTCTGCAAGTTCTAGGAAGCAGCCAGGCTCTTGTAAATGTCTGTAGAACCACTTTTAGCTCATATTTAGTAATTAGTTAGATATCAGGTTGACTGTGTCTCTTTACTTTCATTCAGCACAACCACATTCTATTTACTTTTAGAGGACCTGCACCATTTCTACAGCTAGATAAGAGATTGTAGATTTTTAACTACTTTATTAACCATTGGCTTACACCTTAATACAATAGGAGCTATACCCAGTGGGACTGTTGAAACATTTCTTCAGAGCTATCTTGGCATGCCTTATTTATAGCGGGACTTGAGAGACCAGACTCTGCACTCTTCTCTGAAACATAATTCTATTCATCTGTATGATAGGTAGGTAATATTTTATTATAAGCCCAATGAGGCTGTGAGCTTTAATCATTGTTTGTAAAATATTCAGAGAGTACTGGCTTAAAGGAAGTGTGTAAAATGACACTGGCTGCTATTATGAGTTGTATCTCCCCGCTGATGCATATACCAAATCCTGCTAACATAAAATCTAGCATACAGTGAAGCAAGAAGGGCTTCCTCCAATGAGTTATATATTTCATGAATTACTCAAAAAATATACACATCATATAAGTGGGTAATGTTAACGAGCCCAGAAATTTTTGTTTCAAAATATTTTAAGTCACTTTATGAAAAGCACATTGACTGATTTTACCTTGGATGGAACTAAATGTCCCAAGTTACTAAGGCTTTATTTACATTAAAGAAATTTGCAACAACAAAACTCTGCCAATGTGAATATTCTGGTTCAAATCCCTCCTGCAGATGTTTTTTGTAAAAGCAGAGACAGGAACTTTTATGAACACATGGTTGAAAATGTGATAAAAACTGGATCATCAGCTTGTTTTGTCCCCCTGAAGAGCATCAAACAGCAGAAGTTTGCAGTGGGTAGTTAAGTTATGCTAGTACAGAATTCATTACCAAATGCAGAGCTTTTGTAACAATATTAGAAGGCTTTTTAACATGTATAGAGGTTGCAGTCCTGTATCCTGTGTACATCCATTGGCTTGAATCATGTATATGCAGATATTTTTGATATTATTATCTGTACCTTTTTCGTGTGGTTGGCTGTCAGGTGGAAAAATTAATGTGTGAATAAGAAAACAGGACTCAGCTACTTACACACACATGCAGAAATCAGTCCCATCACTCCTTCCCCAAAGAACCATACGTAGCATTGTTTATAAGCTTAGTAAAATAGGCATACTTCTCATACAACTAAAATGTGGAAATATTATTATGCCTTAAAATCACTCCAACCCTTAAGCATCATTAAATAATATATCCTTTTTTTCCCAGAGAGACACAGAAGATGGAATTTTATTTTAGTACATAACATCAGTCAGAATCCCAGTCTTCCACTCTCATTGTAGAGTAGTTCACTCACAGGGGTGCCACAGAAGGTCCATTAATGTCAGCTGCTTTTGTAACATAATGCTTTTTGCACCGGGAGGAGGATTGTTGGCATCTGCCTCTTTGCCATCAGTCACAGCAGTTGAGAGTTATCAAGACATGGAGCCTTTATAGGCTGAAAGCCCGTGCAGACTTTTCAGGTAGCAGCAGCTACAGATATATATATATATGTGTGTGTGTGTATATATATATATAAATATGCCTTGTGCCTTGTGATTGTTCAGTGCCTTATGGTTTTCAGACACTCATCATTGTTTTCCTGCAAAGCCATAAAGGGAAAATTAGGTGAATGAAATGTGATAGAGAAAAGAATCTACAGATAATCGAACAAATTCAATCGAACAAGTGTCTGTCTCTCTCTTTCCCTCATCTTTTTGTCATACTCGCACACACAGGCAAAAGAGTCTTTTTTCCTGGATTGCATTCACTGAATTATAAAATAGATGTCATATACTCTGAAAGCAAACTTTTTTTTTCCCTCTCTTTTTTTTTCTCTGAGGTACAGAGGACCACTAACAAAATAAATTAAGTACTTTGTAGATATTTATAAAAAAAAAGTATACCTGCATGGCAATAATAATGGCTTAGCATGGTATTCTACCTGTCAGAATTATGTCAGTCTGCTGTGTGCTATATAGAGACATCATATTTTTTACTGAGACGATGTTTTTTTGCAGTGTCGCTGGATTTTACAGCCAAGTGGATGACCTGCAGAGAAGCTTGTGTGCCCAATTAACCCCTTTTAACTCTATGCAATTACTGTTCACATCCGTTACAGTTTTGATGAAGAACAAGCATTAACAATCACACCATGAGCCAGTACAAAATTAAAATTTTAGCAGCAGTAGTGCAACATCTGCCAGGACATAAGAAAATAGTAAGAATAAGATATTGAATCATTGTACCACCCAGCACAGAATTTTTATAAAATGAAAGAGGTTGTGCACCACTGGGCTGATTGTTTGGGCAAGTGAAGAGGGGACTCAAGGAAATTGAGTTTCAGTCTGTAGCTCAGGCAGAGGCTGGAGTGCTTGCTCTCATAAATTTAGCTATATTAAATCTAATTGTTACCATATATTCATGCACTGTTAGATAAGTAGTCCATTGTCCCTGTCAGAATCCAGAACATAATATGACACTAGGACATGGGTTCTCGGTCACTCTCTCAGTGTGATGAGTTGAGCTGTTGAGAAAGAAGTATATTAGAAATGCATCTCAACAAATTTGTGCCTTGTTTATTTTTTTCCAGCACAGTTCTTAGTTTTCAAGGGAAATCTTACAAAAATCCATTGTTTATCTAAAAGCAAAATGAACTCTTGTGTAAGACAATATTAGAAATTTGTTGCTTACTTTGAAATGAGAGTGCAGCAAAAGAGTAGCAAGAAAATAAAAGTTTAGTTGTAGTTTTCTGATTTCCAATTGTAAAAAAAGAGATATATGACCTAGGAATGAGAGTCCAAAAGCTCTCTACCTGGAGAATCCAGGCTAGAAATTTGATGGTCTAGAGTTTAAACTTGTTCAACTAAAATCGTGGGTGCTGCGCCCATGGACGCTAAAGATCAAGTCAGAAAGTACGGCAAACTGAAGGACATCTCCACTGTGGTCAATATGTTCAGTGTACGTCATGCTGGCAGGTCAGATCAAGGAGAGCCATAACTGGCACTTTCACTGTGCTGTCAGGAAACGACGCTGCAGGAAAATCCGTAGGAAATCTGCAGGAAATCTCTTCCATACAAAAGTTGTACTGATTATTATGAAGTTTTAGAAAGACTTGCAGAAACAAAAACCATTGAGGGTATGTTGCAAGACAAAAGTACCAGAATATTTTTGGTACTTGTCTTTCTATCAAATTAGTTCACCAAACCAACTCCCTCTGTAGCTGCAGAATCATCAGACCTGACACAAGGGTAAACTGTGGTAGTATATTCTTAGGAGAATGGTGAGGCGAGGTGTTGGGGGGAGAGCATGATTTATTTTTTGTTCTGCAAGTCCCTATTAGATATTGTAGCAAACTGAATAATATTAACATGTTAGAAATAAACAAATACCAACAAGTGAGAAGACTTAGCATAGCAGACTACATACAACACTCCACAAAGGAGAAAGTGTTCGGCCACTGCAGAAATAAAACAAACAAGTATAAACCTAGAGCAATGAGATCAAATGGTGCAATAGAAGTCCACCTGAATCCAGAAAACCGACGACATCAGCTAAATAGATTTAATTTATTTATTTATTGCATAAAATAAATAAAAAAAATAAATTGTGTGCCGTTTTCTGGTTATCAGAAAAAGAACTGGAAGGTGCACAGAAGCTGCAGAGTTACCACGGATTGCACAATCCAGGGAGCATTCCCAGTAAACCGCAGCTTCTACTCAGCACGAAATAGCACCATAGAGCCAGAAAGGCTTTAGGAAAGCCACATGTGGAAGTGTAATGTGAGCCTGAAAAGTAAAGACATACTTCACTTGTCTCATACAAATTTACAGAAAACAGCAATAACAAAGAACAAATAAAAACTGTTGCATTTCAGTTTTTAAAAAGAATGAATAAAATGTTCATGGCTTGCTTGCTTGTTCAGAACTAGTTCCTGTTGACTTTGAAATGTAGATTGCAAAATGCTGTTTGAGACTGGCTTACACTGAAGAATAAAAATTAAGGGTGCCAGTAAAAGTGTATCTAGAGAATCAGAAGTTTGATCACAAATAGCTTATTTCAGAGCTGTACTGAAATTGGATAATATTTAACTTCAAGCAAACATTATACTTCAAGCTTTCATATGTTAAGATTTTCAGATATATTTGGAACCTGACCTGAGTAACGTATTGGTGTAGCTGTAGGATAATTACACCTCAGGATAGCCATTCTCTGTGCATGCTTGAGTGTTTGAGAGCACTGGAAGTTTGAAATTTGCTGTTGATAAAAAGCAGCTAATTTGTTTTATCCCAAGCAGCCCACTCTGTAAGCAGAGTTAAAAAAAACCCCAGGAGTAACTATCAGACGATGAATTATTGTTAATTATAATATTGCTTTCTTTTTATTTTTAAGGGTTTGCTATCATTTAGATAAAATAAAACTATTACCCCATAGTTACTATAAAACAGGAACAAACTGGCAAAAATCTTACCAGTCAACACATATAAGCAACTAGTTAGCAAAAAGCTAAAGTAAAATTTAAAAACCTGCATATGCGCTGTCAGGTAAGCTTTACTTGATTGTCTCTTTCATAACAGTATCTTAATTAGATTGTAAGAGCCTCAGGGATCATGTTAATATTTTAATAAGTTTATAGAACTTGGCCCGCATACTAAATAGACCTTCAGCATAGTACTGCAATAAGATTATTAGCAAGTGACATCAGTATTAACTATCATGGAAGCTTTTCTCCAACTATATTTAAGAACTTTACAAGTCTGAAGGAAATCAGACAGATCCAGGGAGAAACAATGACATGGAAATTTGTACATTTTTCCTCCCACTGAAATAAGCTTCTCTTTGCAGGTGGGAGCCCGTGTTCCTTAGAACTTACCAGGACATAACTGCAACCTAACAAAGATCTCCTTTTCTTAGATATGCTTTTTGATTGCTGTCACTTGGCAAAAAAGATATTTTCTGACAGATCAGTATCACCAGAGTATTTCCAGCTCCCAGCTAAACCAGTATTCAGGGAGCTTGTGATTCACGAGGCCAGCACCAAGTTACCTTGACACAGGAGTGAGACTTATCCAGGTGTGAGAGAGGTCACAGCACAGTGAAGAGACTCTCCTTCTTCCTTGGTGACTTGGACAAGTGGGTTGTGTGGAGTAAAAAGCAAATCCTTTGATGGCTTCATCATCTTGCAACTACCCCACCAACTGCAAGGGTGACATGTGCTACTTGTTACAGTCTTGGCTTCTTTGCAGCTGTAGTTACATTTCTTTACATAATTTGTACTTTGGCACTAGAAAAAGATTATAATAAATGAAGTGTTGCTTTCAAAGTTTCAGACACCAAGATATATTTTTTTTTGTCCTGTTTGGCAAAGGTGGCTTTAATTTGACTTTCACAAGTACAAAAACGTGTTCCCTCAGAAGTTGGTCAAACTATTAATTTTACAGCAAGGACAACAGAGTACAGTAAAACCTTTTCACAAAGTCAGACAGCTTAAGCTAATTAAATGGCTGTTTTGACAGGTGGTTTAAAGTGGAATGAACGCTATTGAGAATGGTTAGAATCGTATATGATGAGTGTCTGTGTGTTTATATGTGCAGGTGAAAATGTGACTGTGCGGGGGGTGACAATAGATCTACGTCCATAAACCATTTTTTCCCCCCAAAACCACAGCTGTTCGTGATTTATAGATTTATTTCAATTAATTGTGTTAGATATATTGACTCAGGTGAATAACTACACCTGGACTACAGTAAAAAAAAAGATGGTTTTGAAGGCTTGTGATGTCATTCATCAGGGAAAATGAGATGCGCATTTTACAAGGGAAACGAGCCTTGTAGGAAATATATAAACATTGTCATAAGGGATCTGACTTCTAGTTCTGCTCAATATCAGAAAAAATCTTCGCCCCAGTAAAATAGTGAAATAGTGCATACCTAGTAGGAGCTAGTGAACACATCAGAGTCTCAAATTCGGCAGTGAGACAGATTAACAGTCTCGACCTTGCAAGTAGGAGTGCCTCTCTCATCTGTCTCCTGTCTGCATGGATTCCCAGGCTCTCCCTTCTGCAACTGCAAGCCTGGCTTCCAGAGAGGTAGACACACATAGTTGCCAAAAGAGGGAAAGCCTTGGGATCTAAACTGCTACATAGTCTCTCTATCCACTCCTGTTTAGAATCATAGAATTGTCTAGGTTGCACCTCAAATATTATGTCTAGTTTTGGGCCCCTCACTAAAGGAAAGACATTGAGCATGCCCAGAGAAGGGTGATGAAGGGTCTAGAGAACAAGACTTACGAGGAGCAGCTGGGGGAACTGGGGTTGTTCAGACTGGAGAAAAGGAGGCTGAGGGGAGACCTTATTACTCTCCACAACTTCCTGAAAGGGGGTTGTGGTGAGGTGGAGGTTGGTCTCTTCTCCCAAATAACAGGCAACAGGGCAGGAGGAAACAGCTTCAAGTTGTGTGAGGGGAGATTCAGATTGGATATTAGGCAAACATTTCTTCACTGGGAGAGTTCTCAAGCCTTGGAACAGGCTGCCCCCAGAAGTGGTGGAATCGTCATCCCTGAAGGTATTTAAAAGACTGGTAGATATACTGTTTAGGGACAAGGTTTAATGACTGTTTTTGTCAGTGTTATCTTAATGGTTGGACTTGATGATATCAATGGTTCCTTCCAATCTAGACAATTATGATTATATGATTCTATGTGGCTGGATGGATTTGAAGCAAGGAGAGAATCTGCAGACTCAACCATCTCTGTCTTTGCAACTTTCAACACCTGGGTGACCTTGGGTCCACCTTCATTGTCCCCTCTTCACATTCCATTAGGTGCTTTCATCTTTTCTTTATATTTAGAAATTTTTCTATATAAAGATTCACAAAATGACTTTAACATGCTCCCACTTATAGCACACTTGAACCTATTTTGTACTGTGATGCCTCTAAGAAACTAAAGCTCAGGCTGCCACTATCAGTGAAAACCACCCACTGTGTTAATCAATAGTCTGTTTCTTCATGCTCCTTATGCTGGCTGAATCTATTAGTTGTCTCTGTGGCTGTGTCTCTCACTTCTGCTCTGAGATGTGCTTAGCACAACAGTGTGCCAATGAGCAGACCTCTGAAGCTCCCAAGGGAATGAGAGAGCAATGAATTTGCTTATAAGTGCCTCAGTTTTGCCCATGCAAAAGTGAGAATAATACAAGTTCATTCTAAAGCGCATTGAAAAAAAGAAAGAGTCAGGTATCCTAGGGCAATTTTTGAGCTAATCAATAAAAAAAAAATCCCACTTTCATCCATCAGTCAACATTCTTATGTACACAGACCCTGCTTTTGTAATATTTACTAAGCTAGACAGATGTTTTGCTGAATTTCCACAATAACAAAAACTAAAGTACAAGGAAGTCTATCAGGACATTTTTTCTTCTAGAAAAAGGTATAGTAAGAGCAGTACCAGCTTATCTAAAACATTTAACTAAGTTTTAGAAACTTTGCAAACCACATCACAGCAACATGTGAACTCGGCTCCTCAGCCGCTCAATCCTAGGTCTTTATTAGTTCTTTCAGATAAAGGGGAAGTTGCAAAGGTGGATATGGCTTGTGAACTTTTAGTCATGCAAAGCATCTGAGAACCACTCACTCGTTTGCAACAACTGTGTCACACGTTAAACGGCTCCTATGATATTGTTGGTGAATCGCGTTGATGATTAAAATGGAATACACTTCAAGCAGCCTGAAGAAATATTTAGAGGTCAAGCCAATGAAAGAAATATTTTGTACAAATGATCAAAGGGAGAAAGGTGAACATAGTGAAATCTCATACTATAAAGGAAGAGGATTCTACATTATAGATATTTCTGATTTACATGTACACATAAAGCTACATCTCTTTGATAACTGTGTCTGAATATTTTGCTCTTGGTCTGACTATTAATGATTTTCTTCCACCTTATACTGCCTTTTTGGCTTTCCTCCAAGACATTTCAGCATTTTTTCTCTGTGAGTCTCTTTCTGTGAAGATAAAAATCATTTGTATCAAGAGGCAAAGTTTCCACATTCTTTTCATTATAATTGGCAGTATCTATTTTTCACTCAGTACTGTGAGACCCCTAATAATGGTGTCAGAAGAAAATCCAAGTAGGATAATGGGATTAAGGATCTAAGTTTCACTGCATCTTTGGCTGGTCAAATAGATGAACACAAGTCACCAACAGGTTAAAAAGCCCAGGTACTCATTTTCATTATACCTGAATCCAGGAAACCATATTCTTCACTTCAGTGGCTGGATAAAACTTTTCTTTTTGTCTAAATTTGGCTGATGTTCATGGGCATTGAGGTGTCCCAAAAGAGTCTTTGCCAGAACAGACAATCTGTTAGCTATGTAGTACAACCACAGGGTCTTGGGAATAACAGACTATCAAGGGAAACCAAAAGTTAAGAGAGAAAGAATGGGTAAAAAAGGGAGAGAAGGCCGAGTCATGGTTTTGAGTTCTTTCCAACAGATGTGCAAATCAAGGTTACCAACACGACCTGCTGCTTTTGCCAGTGCTATGGGAGTTTGACTGCGAAGTATGAGCACGCTGCTGAGGAGCACTGAAGAATTTCCTTTCCTTTAGATTTCAAACAATAACAGGGAAATTTCTGGATAATACAGACTTAGAACTTGCTGCATCTAGTGACAAATTAATTCAGAAAAAAATTATGTTTCTTGATAAAGGAGTGAGCTGTCTTCTGTTTTCTGTGGTTTCAGGTTCCACTGGGAATGAAAACAAGAGGGGTTTACAGCAGAAAGAAAGCCTGGAATCTATTGGAATCTTGGCATAAAAGTAAGGAAAAACAAATTTAAAGTGGGGAAAGGCCAAGGCTGGAGTGGCAGGTAAGAGATCTGGAGACAGAACTCTCAGGGAGACAATGTAAATCCTTGAACTAGGGCCATGTGCATCCCGCCCAGGAATTGGGCTGTAGTCAAACAGAAATGCTATCATTTGTCTGCAATTAACTCTAAGGGCCAGAGTTACTACAGTCTGAAAGCAATTCACTGGATGTCTCACTTCAACATAGTTTCAAGCATGTCCTATCAGAACAAATCTAAAAGAGAACTTAAAAATTTGCCTCCAAAACACATTGTCTTCAGGAGAAATGAACACCCACCCTACACATGATACTTAACATGACTCATTCTGGTTTTCATTTTTCATTGTGAAACAGCTATAACTGTTCTACAGTTAAGAATGTTTACAGGTTTGGTTTTCTGCCAGCCATCTTTCAGTCAATTCCTTTTCCCTCCTGCTCCAAAACCAATATCTCTGATATTTAGCATGCCCCATTACAGCTTCTCAGACTCCTAAAAGAAAAACCAAGCAAGGCATTTTAATTGAATTTCAAAAAATGCACCTATCTTTTATTGTATTTAAAACAGAATAATCCTAATTTACCTAACTTACTATTGTAACTCCAAAAATTATTCTCCTTAGTTTTGTGTTGTTGGAATATCGAATAATGTCTTTGGATAGGAAACTGTAGGAGTTGATGATACAAAACTGGGAGGGGTGGTTGATGCACCAGAAGGCTGTGCCACCATACAGCGAAACTTGGACAGGCTGGAGAGGGGAGGAATAACCCCCCTGCACCAGGACAAGTTGGGGGCTGACCTGCTGGAGAGCAGCTCTGAGGAAAAGGACCTGGGCATCCTGAGGGACAACAGGATGACCATGAGCCAGCAATGTACCCCTGTGGCCAAGAAGGCCAGTGGCATCCTGGGGTGGCATCATGAGGAGTGTGACCAGCAGGTTGAGGGAGGTTACCCTGCCCCTCTCCTCTGCCCTGGTGAGGCCCCATCTGCAGTACTGTGTCCAGCTCTGGGCTCCCCAGTTCAAGAAGGACAGGGAACTGCTGGAGAGGGTACAGCAGGTGACTACAAAGATGATTAGGGGCCTGGAGCATCTCTCTTATGAGGAAAGGCTGAGGAACTTGGGTCTTTTTAGTCTGGAGAAGAGAAGGCTGAGGGACTATCTGGTCAACACCCAGAAACACTTAAGGGGTGTGTGTCCCCTTAAGTTGGGGCCAGTTGGGAGGTTGGGGCCAGTCTTTTTTAGTGGTCTCTAGTGAGAGGACAAGAGGAAATGGGCACAAATTTGAACATAAGAAATTCTCTCTAAGCACGAGGAGGAACTTCTTTACTTTGAGTGTAGCAGAGCACTGTAACAGGCTGACTTTAGTAGTGATGGAGTCTCCATCTCTGGAGACATTCAAAACCTGCTTGGACAAGTTCCTGTGCAACCAGTTCTAGGTGGACTTGCTTTGGCAGGGGGGTTGGACTAGATGATCTCCAGAGGTCCCTTCCAACCCCATATCATTCTGTGAGTTACAAAGATACAAAGAAATGATTTTTCAGACATACAGTGCAACAGTTGGGGGAAAAAAAAAAAAAAAAGATTCAATGCCGATGTAATGGCTCTGATTTTCATTTACACAATTCTGGCAGTATAAAAAAATCTTCGAGTGGGCATAAATTTTATTTAAATACACTTTAGGGTTCCTTTCTGATGCCAGAATTTGTAAAGCAGCCTTTGTGTAAATACAAATCAGGGCCAACGTATTTCGGGATTCTGTTTCTTTGGAAACTTTTGCTATACCTAAACTTCTCATGTTTTAACTTCTGGGACTACTCACAGATTAAGTGTATGAGATTATTACTCTGAATCAACAATAAATGAAATCAACCATATACATTCAACAGCTTATTTCCATTACAGAATAAAAGAAAGGCAGAAAGATTGGGCAGGTAGACCTGACATTTTCAAGACAGTGGGAAAATTAGGAGATTAAATTTTAAAAATATTTTGTTTGGGAGTAATTAGCAATTCTGAGTTCTTTTTTAATATGTATGGTAGCTACTAATGAAGTTTCTGCTATTTCCTGCACTATTCCAGCATTAACGTCTTCTAACAATGCTTTCATGATGACAAGTGGGAAAAAAAAATGGAAACAACGGAAAAGTTTCCCAAAACTCATAATTCTTTCTGGGAATAAAAGAAACTTCATAATAACCCTAGAAAATTTGATTATTTTCATGAAACATTGAAGGATACGTCGTGAGCAACTACAATGACTAAAATTTATGAAGTAACTTTTCTCTGTCACTTCATAATTCAAATTGTGAGGTAGCCAATTAAGTTCTGAAGGTCTTTCCTCTGTCACAGGCGTCAAGGCATCTATTGTCTTTCAGGTAAAATGCATTATTCTTGCATTTTAGTATCTTTGGCTTTAACAACACCTGAAAGTATCACTAATTATTTTCTCTATGACCTCAATAATCTACCTGTTGATTTTTATTAATGCTGACCTTTAAAGTGTGCAATTAATTACATTTTCCTAAAGTCATCTTTTCCAGACACATCTCAGTAATGAAATGAGTATATTTCCTATGCAATAACAAAACTAAACTAGCCAGTCAGAGTTTTAATATCAGAATTGTTAAATGAATCAAGTTTAAAAGGCTTGTATAAGAAAATACTAACTTTTGCAAAGAATAATTTTGTCAAAAATTTGGAATAATTATGATTAAAGAGAAATGGGTTCTTTTATTAAAAGTGTAGCTCATAATAATATGTATCATAGTTAAGAGCTTTAATATATTAAAGAACTTGTTAGTAAATTATTACTTGGGAATACATAATGAAACTGGGAATTTTTTATTATTAAAGCCGCACTTTGGAATCTCAGCCATGGTTTTCAATGTCAGTGATGCCAGCAGTGGTTACAAGAAGATAATTCAGGTGTCCTATCTGAAAGGAATCCAAGAATCATGGAATGGTATGGGTTGGAAGGAACTTTAAAGACCATCTTGTTCCACAACCCCTGCCATGAGCAGGGACAAATGAAACACGCAGTCTCATTGGGGACTGAATTCACAAGGGTCCTGGATACCTTCATTTCTATAGCAGGCTTATCTATCTGCAAACAGCAAAGTGTTAGGCACTTGCAACAGGATTCCAAATGCTGCATTATGGACCTTGGCTTCCTTTGAGTTCCACTAGGATAAGGAAGACATCTGTCACTGAGTCATGGTGTAATCTGTGCTCCCCATCCATCTCACATATCCAAAGTGGGGAAAGCCTAAAATAGCATAAAACGTGCTAAAAATGGGGGACAACTATATTTAAACCCAGAGCAAGAGGAATTTTTGTTTTCATACGATCCAGAGCCTAAATTCTGCCTTCAGGATAGGCGTTGACACCTATCCCTTTGAGAGGTCTGACCATAGACCTTAGTATAAAAATGGAGCTATTGGAGAAGAGAAGGCTACATGGCCTGGTGATTAAACCATTTGCACAAGAACCACAGACTTAAATTCTGTATCTTTAGCTGTAGAGTGGAGTTCAGGCTAGAGGTAGGGTTATCATCGAGAGGGATAGAAGTCCTAGAGCTCCAGCTGGATCAGAGCTGGAAAGGGTATGCCAAAGGAAGGGGCTGACTGCAAAGTTAAATGTCTTTTGGGAGGACCTTTTATACCCCACTCCAGATGGAGCTCTTGGCTTTCTCTCTCACAACCCAAGCCCTAATCCTCAATCTAAATCTAACATCTAAAATCTAAGACAACATCTGGTCAGACAAAAAAGTTAGATTTAGATTAGGATGGGGAAATATGTGAGACCCATAGATAGAGTAGGGGTGAGAAGAGGTTGCCTAAGTAAAGTGAGGTCTGTTATAGGAACCCTCTCAAAAGCAGTCATTGCAACAGGAGCTACAGCTTGTCATTCCTGTGCCAGAGCCTCTGCCTGGAGTCTCAAATCCATATTTGCCTCTTAGAAAACTATTTTAATGGTTACATTTATCAGTCTGGAGGATTTAAAGTCATAGCACAAAAAGCTTGATTCATGTGTTGAAAGAAAGTATGAGCTGCATGCCAACCCTGTAGGCTCTCAGTAGGCCTTATTAGTGTAGGCCTTATTATTGTAGGCTTAGCAACACACTCACAAGATTTCTGGACTGATGCTGGTTTATGCCTGTTGGTTTACTGCTCATGGAGTGGACATATGATGGCATTCACTGATCCTTCTATACCTACCTTCCACGTTGCCTCATTAAGCAGAGGTCAGCTCCAACATCCCCTAAAAATATGAAGAACAATGTCACTTTATTGCACAATTAATGCAAAGTAGTTTTTGTAATGGGGTATTTTACCTAGAGTAGGTCCGCTCTAATGGAAATAGTTTTCACCCTGACTGATGTTCTTCAGGAAACCGATGGATGTGAAGAATGAAATGGAAGATTGTAAAAAGCTGGATATACAGAACATGGAAATTTGCAGAATACCCTTCAGACAACTATAAAACTCTGAATAGAACTTTCTACCATCCGGGACAATATAATTACTGACATCAAACAGATTTATCTGTGGTGGCTAAAGCATAACACACTCAGATACCCTATGGAGGTTACCACCTTGACTGAAAACAACATGTCTGGTTTTGTACCTCCTACAGTTCTGTATCTCTATCTACTTGCTCATTTGTACACATTAAGACAGGATTAACATCAGGTAGAAGTGCATGGCAGTTAGTTTTGTAAAGCACAGATGCAAAACTCAGTATGTCAATGCATACTTAATTTTTCTCATTTGCTAGTGCAAACTGACCTGTCCTGATATGTTTTCTGTATATACTATATATGTATACACACACATGGAGAATGGTCTTTTCTTTTAAAAAAAGCATGTAAACTAAAGAAGCATAGGGCTTCACTGTTTTTTGTCTTCTACTTTTTTTTTTTTTTCTGAAATATTGTGCCTGTGAACTATTCTGGCACAGAGTAGTAGAAGAGTTTCCAAAGCGGAATTTAGCTTATCTGTTTAAGAACTAACTTTGTTAAACTCAAAACAGCACACACTAAAGAATCACTAAATGTCATTTTAATATTAATTCCTTTTGATTCTTCATGTCTCAGTTTGATAGGTAAGTATACTTGACAATAAACAGGCACACATAGTGCAAGAAGTTACAGGTCAAATAAACATATGCACTTATCAATAGGATAGCCAAGATTAAAATTCAAACATAGTTATTGCACTTTTAAAATAAGCATAAGCTATTTTTTTTGTTATTACTTAATCTATACCTTGTGTATAACCTGCTATAGGTTACTTTCCCAGCCAGGAGGCTGATTTGTCATATTTTTGTTATTGTTTGCCCTGTACAAAGAGGCCTGGTTGATATTTTTGATTCCATTCCAATCACAAAAAATCTCTCCTTTCATTATCCCATATTTTTATTTCTTCTCCTTAAACTTTATGAATAAACAAATAATTAGTTTATGCCTGACAATACATAATTAATGCTTGGCAAAATGATGCAAGTGAAGCAATCATCATTATACCTATTTCCGACTGAGGCATGCAAAGTTTAAATGTCTGGTCAAAAGCAAAATTCAGTGACAGACCTGGGAGCAAAAGCCAGTGCCCTGGATGTGAGCCCTTTGCTCCAACTGTAGAAAATATTTCTGCAGTAATTTATATCCAATCCACTTCGTATTGACATTGAAGGAAATGAAGACAAAAACATTTTCACTGAAAATAGGTCAAAAGGTGATTGTATGTCTATTTCAGGAGACTAAATTTTGCCATATCTGTCCAGAGCAGGGCCAGGAGGCTATGAAGCTTCCCAGTGTTGTACCTGAAGTGATAAAGAAGGAATGCAATTAACTTGTCAGAGATCAGAGAAACCCAACGTTACTCTCCTTTGCTGATACAGAAGCAGAAGAAAAGAGAGAATGCTCTTTTCATCTCTTTAATTCTTAAGTAAATACTCCATTCTGAGGAGCAAACGATACCATTTTGTATTGAAAATGTAACCACTAGAGGGTACCTCTGTTCAAAGTCACCACACATGATTGCCAGGACTTTGAGCAACGCTAAATGATACAGACAAACCTTGCATTCAGATAGACTAGATTAGATAAAAAGGGGAAATCTTGAAGTGTCATTGCCTCAGCTGGTT
Organism: Nycticryphes semicollaris; assembly: GCA_013400055.1. Classification (NCBI taxonomy): domain Eukaryota; kingdom Metazoa; phylum Chordata; class Aves; order Charadriiformes; family Rostratulidae; genus Nycticryphes; species Nycticryphes semicollaris. The sequence continues at coordinate 1,117,334 of VXBJ01005738.1, read as the reverse complement.
ACCCTCTGCATAAATTCTTCTGCAGATTCTCGCCTGTCTTGCCAAAATGAAAATGTCCCTGTTAGAAGAAAAATAAATGATTTCTCTATAAAAATGCATTATAATATATCAATATGTATTGATTCTTGTCTGCTGTATTATTTAACATCACAATGAAGGATTGATGCAATTTACTGCATTTTTAAGTTAACCCTTTATATATCCCCAGCTGTAACCAGTCAAGGCATGTTACTATTGTCTTGAAGTTTAAGCCATTTAAATGGCCACTTATTGCCAACGTCAAATAAATATGTAAGTATAGTTAATTTTTCAAATGCTATCTGTTTCTTCTGTGCGCTTTGGAATTCTGATTTTGAGACTTAGAGCAAACTAGGGAGAAGCTGTAAATGATGGAAAAATATTAGTTTCATGATGATTTAAAACCTATCTCTGACCTAATAAACAGAATGTGGGCACATATCCACATTCTCTGTGAATTGAACTCCATGGCCTTTTATAGGATACCATGAACCTATAAATTCTTTATGTTTCCTCAGTTAAAAAAATATGACAATGTTATTTAACTGCTTCACAGGATGATATTATTATAATGTGACAGCTGATATTCCCTCAGTCCTTTGAAGATATAATCTGCAGCAATGCATATGATCAAAGTTCATCTGTGTTTAGAAAGCCATACAACATCCTATGATCTCTTACTAAAAGTACCCAAGGGATTGATGTGGCTTTCTTCATTTTCTGACCATTTTTGTCTTCCCAGCTCAAATAACACAAAAACTACTTGTAGATGAACACATTGGACACAGCTTGTAATACAGGTATAGATCAAGGCTCGAACTCAAGCAAACAAGGATTCTTAGATGTTCCACTTGTAAAACGGGGACTTAAGTCACCCAAGCTGCAATACAACTTGATAAATAATGTGCCACAATGTTATAAAAGATGCTAGGATAATTATTTTTTCTCATTTTGAGAGTGAAAAGACTTTGAATAAAGCAGGGGAACCATAAAAAATTGCACTGAATGTCTCTCCCCCAGTTACAGTGATTTGGAGAATCCGTACTGCAAATTTTGGCCAAACACAATTCTGAAGAATCTGGATCTGTAAACACAGATTTCTTCCTGGCATGTTCCTCAGCACAACCCTGTTCAGCCTCTGAGCTCCAGGGATGTTTTGGCAGAACACGAATCCTAAGTCCTTTGTCCGTGGGACAACTGGGCATTTTGATTCCACTTTTAGGGAAGTGATTGACATTCCTTGAAACTACTTAGTGACATTTATGTCACAAAGTTGCTGTGCTTTGTTGCAGTGTAACATCACAGTGAATATCTGGCTTCACTGAAGGTGAACTATCTGAACCAGAGCCCTTTCTCGACCCAAACTCAATCAGGGTTGTTCATATTTTTGTTGTACTTTTACATAAAATCCCTTTGCTATGGCTTAAGAAAACCCCTTGGAATAATATATAGACAGATCGACACAAAGTTCACAGTGAGCAGCCACAGGCAAGTGCTTTTCTTTCTTCAAACCTAACAGCAACTGCCTCTGGTTCCTAAATTATAATTAACCATAACTGATTTTTTAAAGAGAAACATTGTGCAAATAATCATGTTAATCAAATGAAATATGCCAGGATCTGGATCCAGTCTTATCGAATTCCTTTATTTGATAGAAAATAACGTCATTAGGAGCAGGTGCATCCTGCGATGGGTTTTGTCTCTGCTAGCTCTTGATGCTTCCTTTTGTGTGATTGGTAGAAATGCTAATTTAAGACATGCTGAACATTAAGGAAATAATTGGATATTTAGGAAACTGTAGTAGCAGTTAGCATCAGATGGGCTAAAGTTAGAAAGAGCTTGCAGCCAACTGGCTATAGCTATACACTATAGCCATAAGTAGAGAGTAAGTGGTCCCTCATAAAGTTAAGAAGGAAGACTAAAAAATCAGTTTGGCATCAGATTTATTTAGTACACTATTTTTGTATTTCAAAAAGGGAATAAACCACACGGTTTAAGACTAATTTTGTGGTATTGCACATACCTACCATGTCAAAAATTAGGATTATATAAAATAGTCTGGCATAGTTATTCAGTCTATAGAACACAGTGGTTTAAATATTCAAATTAAGACATGATTATCAAAAAGCCTCTAGTTCTGCTGAGAAGATAATTGTAAATTTTGGCTCCATGAATGCTTTGAAAAATCTAAACAATTCATGCTAATGCCTATATAAGACCTCAGATCTTTTGAAAATATGACCATTAACCTCAGTGGGACTATTTAATTGAATGAAGATACTTAACTCACTCTGGAAAAATGCAGTGTAATACACTTACAGAAAAAAAAAAAAAAAAGACAGAACTTAAGTATTCAATATAAGAGTGCAACCTTGCAAGCAGAAAAGTCTGAGGAGATCTAGGTTACGGGGACAGGAATAAAAATTAATGCTTGTAATGCTGTAGGGGGCTGAAAAACAGGGAAATCTGAGACTTTTTAGAGAAAGACAATATGTTGTAGGTCATCCTACAATATGTTTTAATAATAATTACACTCTATTTATAAATCATCTCACCTGAAAAAGCACTTAGGGTACTGAGTCGTAGTCATAATACTGTGCCTGACTGACAAAGGTTTGAAGCCGTTATACACACTTCTTTGATAAAACCAGAGTTGTGTTGTTACCATGACTGAGAGAAGCTCACAATTTTAAACTGATAAACAAAAAGGGCTGAAGAATTAGACAGATAAGGGAGAGAAACAGAGAGACATGACTACCTAGAAAACCAAGAAAATTTATTAGAAGATGCATGTAAAATTAGTTTAGATGAAAGTAGCCTTTTAAATCACTGATTGGAGAATACAAAAAAAAATAGGATATCTACTTGTTTCTCATATCCTAATTCTTTCATGGCTGACTTCTGGCAATACAGATGAAGGTCTATTAATCAGTGACATGCAGATGAAGGACAAGTAGGTGGAAGTAGTATATTTGCCTACAGATTTCTGTCTTAACTGTAATGCCTTGCTTCTAATGTTTCCTACATGTATCCTATTTGGTCAGTGTTTCATGACAGTTCATTGATTCTTTTCAAACTGAGGTCTTTGGTGTATTGGTCATCTCCCCTTATCTATTAATTTTTTATTCTTACAAAGAAGGGCTCAAATCTTACTTTTGTCTTTCTGGAATAAAAAAAGAAAAAGTTAATTTGGCTTTTATTTTTTGCAAAAAAGACATTAAGGGCCTTGGGTAGAACCAAGAGGATAAGAGTGGGGAGTGACATGAAACTGAGTGAAGGAAAATTTAGTTTGACTATTAAGATACAATTTCTATAATTGAAATTTATGTCTGCAGAAAAATTTCCCAGGGGACTCAACAGAAATAATGCAAAACTCATTTGAGTGATTTGTGGCTGAACTAAACCAGATGTCCTAATAGCTATTCACCTTAAATTTATATGCCTTTATGAAGCTGTATTACATGGCCTTTCAAAATAAATACATCAATAGTATCTTTATTCAACACCTTTTCTCTTAAAATGCTTACCAGCTGATAACAGGAATTACCTCATCTACCAATGAAACACAACTGCTGTACGAAGGTAAACAACTTCACAGAATTTTCTGAAAACAACTTCAAACCCAAACTCTCAGATAAAACAATGTGATTATAATTCAGTCTGTATTGTGGTGAAGATACAGTCATTACTACTCCTAATACCAACAGATTTTCTTTTAAAAATGTTGCTCATTTTTGTAAAAATAGTACAAAGAGTCAAAGCTTTTTTGCCTTATAAAAGCAGCATAGTAATGAGAGAGTGCCATCCTGAAACACTTTGTTCAGTACTGTCAAAATAGGACACTAAATGTCAAATTATTTGTTGTTGTTCCAGTTGAATATAGATGCCCTTGGACTTCTTAGTGTCAATACTTTAGGGATATGCATTCTGTTTAATTGAGGCAATCTGTGAGAATAAGAAAGTAAGTGGATATGATTACACAGTGAATTTTATATTGATAGGATTAAGATCAATTAAGCCTATTGAGCTTGAGTCTATAATGAGATTATTTTATAAAAAAACATATATTTTGCATTTAACTGTAAAAGAAGTTCCATATTTTTGATATAAGTATAGTGGGTTTAAGTAAGTAAAAACTCTAATTTTTTTGCTTAGTGTGTCACCATGTTTTGAAGACAACTTCTATGGGAAGATCTAGAGGTATTAAAAATATTCTTCTAGTGGACCTTATTGCTTGCAAAAGTAGGGCTGGGGTAAAAAAGTCATGTCAATTGTTCTGTCTGGAGGGGTCGTATTCCTGTATCATGATGCAGAACTACAGAGCAGACCCAAACCTCCTTCGATATTAGATTGCAGCAAGAGCAGACTCTTTGCAGGTATCTCATAATAGACTGCTAGTGATGAAGCAGCTTTTACATACTTCCTCGGTAGAAACTGATTACATTGCTTTGGCTATGCACTTTTTGATTGATTTGTGTGTGGTTTTGGCTTTTGCAGACAGACATCCTTTGTAGACCAAAATTAGACCTGAGAATAAAAAAGGATTCCTGTTCATTCTTTCGGCGCAAGGTAGGAGTGTAGGTGCAATGTCAGTCTAGTCCAATGGAATATTTCTCTTGTTCTGTTTTGAAGTCTGTCATTCCTTTATTCTTTATATTAAATTTCTCTTTGTTTGTTCTCAAACCTACTGATCAGCAAAAAGTTTCAAAAGACAATTGTAGCTGATACTTTGTGTTTAATATTTATTACACTGCAGTTAATAATTTTCCCATTAAAACCTTATAATTAGATCCTGTCTAATTCCATCTGCAGATTCCTGTTGGTTTTTCACACCGTTTTTGTTCAAACTCAATTAGTTTATTGACATTCTCTGAGAATTTCATATTTCCTGTTTGAGGGGCATTGAATGGATTATTATTTATGATTGCAATTTTCTCTGCCCAGGATGTGATTGGTTTTGTGACCCATATTCCACAAGCTTAAGCTGGAGGTTTGTCCTCCTGCTAATTCATTTCTGCCTCTCATATGATAAGATAAATTATTCTCACATGGGATTAATTAACTTGATGTAATGGAAGTTTATTACATAGGCATCTTGGATAGAATGTGCAATACATTTTTATATCAGCTCTGTTGCCATGGAGCCAGAAGGCGTCACTTGCATCACTCCTTTTCCCTCCTGAAACGCATCCTGATTCTTCTGGTGGTATTTCTCTGCCATCTCACATCATGTCCAAACTACACTTTTTCCTATTTTGTTAAATCTCAGGTTGCCATTCAGCATAATGAAAGCTAAAATCTCAGGCTCTGTATCTACACTCACATCTGTGCCATGTGATTAACTAACATATTTTGAATAATAATATTGTAGAAGGTATTATTACTATTACCACTGCCCTGCCAGCTGTGTCAATAAGCCACTGTTACAGAATTGTGTATGCTGCAGGTGATGCAGCTGAAAATATACAGATCTACATTGTCTCATCTGTGGTGTTTATGCAGCTCTTTTGTAATTGTTGTTTTAAATGGTTTTTTTTTGCATTTGGAAAGTCATTATGGTTTTGTCAGTGAGGGATATGGAAGTATATCTGTCTGCCCTAACAAAATCACTATGTAACTCAGAAATATTAATTAGATATTAAAGCAGGATCTATGGGATTTTGAAGCAACTTTAAAGATAGAAGCGGTTTTCAAGTAAAACAGAAATTTATTAAAAGCAACTCATGTACTTGAAAGGGTTTACTTATCTATTTGGTCACCATTTCAATTACACCTCTATCAAGCACCACGCAAATAGGTTGGATGTGATAAACATTTTGTAGCCGCACCCACTCATATACTTTGTAAATTAAATCTAAGAAAATCCTGGAGTAGCTGAATAGCCATTGGCATACTATATTTCTTTGTTCTCAGATATATAAAAAATGCTTATGAGTGAGAGTTACAAATGTGAACAGCATTGTACTTAATCTGCTCCAGTAGAAGTCATTGAATGCGTTAATCTTGATTTCAGGGCAATCTGAGACCTACACTTCTTGCTCTGGAAAATTCCATTTTACCTATGTGATCTTTTTCTCTACTTTCAAATATTATTTTTTTTAATGTGTCATATCTCATTTTATATGGAGCGCTGATTCAATATCCTGTCACTTGATGCCGGACCTTTCCAGAAAGAGTTATTAAAATAGATATATATACTTACATTTAAACCCCTTTGATATTAGATGCAGATTTTAGCTATCCCACTGCAACACAGGGCCCGGTAGTTCTTTTTTACTGACCTCATGCGAGGCAGCTCTGGTTTGCCTGTGCTTATGACAGCGAGCTGCACAATATGTGAAGAAAATACCAATCCCGACTTTAAACTTATGCAAATTACTTTTCACTGTACTACTCGTTTGGGACCACTGCGTTTGGTAAGATATGTTTACTGGATTCGGATGTGAACAAACCCAAAGACATATAAGATATTTGTATCTGGATACAGCTCACTGGCCCTTTACCTGATACTCCTGAAAACAACATGCATCCATAATTTCTATTGTTCCTAGATCTCAAGATATTCAGTAAGTTTTGAGCCTTTGTGGAATACAGATAAGAGTTTCACCTCAGAGTAACTGCAGGAGGACAGCGGTATTGTAAGTGCTCAGTACGTTATAGCTGATATTTCTGCATACATAATAGATAAAATTATAAATTGGCCTAAATCAAATCCCTAGGCCAAAAGGTCTAAAACTTTGTATATATTTACAATTCAGATCTGGAGTTTAAAAGCCCTTCTTTTTTAGAATAAGCTAAAATAAAATAAAAATCTGTACTCAGAAGTTTCCGGCTGGTCAGCGTTTAGTAAATGAAACCCTCTTTTACAGTAAAATGAATTTCTGGTAAGTAAGAAGAAATCTGAGAACAAATTAAGCAAATTTTCCAAGTCACACTTCAAGTAGAAGACTGTGACAAACAAAATAAAAATACATCACTGGTCCTCTGTTCTAATCATGAGACAGATGAATGGTATCTCCACATTACAGTTATTATCACTATGCGTGCTGAAGGAGCTGAGGGGCTCTTCTACTTGAGTTTCTGAAATTCTTGTCCCACTTTTCATATGTGATATCAATGCCTTCACATCACTGGTCTGAGTAACACAATTCATTTACATGTGGCTGGGAGATTTACAAGTACAAACAGCTGGGGAACCCTCCTGTGTCATTTTGTGGCGTGCCAGCACCCAGCTCACTGGAAGTCCAGAGTGCAGTAGTGAAGGGAGGGACACCTCACAGAGAGTAGTTCCACCCAGTCGTGCAGTTCAAACGCAACCACAACGCGGAGTAGCCAACGCGAGTTTCACGGTCAGAATATCGGGAAAGGATACATAAAGTGAAGTGAAAAATGAGTACTCTTAGAATGCATTTTTTCCGTGATACCAACAACGCAGGGCCAGGAAAAAGTCATATTTATTGCTGGAAAAGTAATTCCTTAAGCTCCACTGGCAGTTACAGTGAATGAAGCATTAAGAGCACCACAGCTCTCTGCAGCTGCTATCTTTGTTCAGCTTCTATCCCATATCAAAAGTGACATTATGTATGAGGGAGGACAGGTAGCTGGAAGAATACCAGAGAACCTTGATGTGGAAAACTCAGGGAGGCAGAATCCATACTTGTGCTCCTCTACTGCACATGTGGAGTGCACATTTTCACAAAATGCTCTGTGCTGTGAATTCCTACAGGTCAGTCTCTGCAGATGGGAGATACGGGATAGAAAATAACCAGACAGGAACCAGACAAACTTTCATTTCTTTAACATTTCAAGGTAACATTCTAGGAATGAAGATTAGTGGGTTGTTTGGATTGATCCATATGTAAAGGTTCTTTGTTTTTTTTTTTTTTTTCCTGAGGGTTCTTTCTGTTTCCCTCTGCTTTGCAAATATGGTAATGTCTCGTACAGCTTCCTATTCTCCATACTCAAATACGAGAAAATATATTGCTCCCTAATCAATAATTATGTGATTTCTTTTCTTCTTCCTGAAATGGAAATAAATAAATGAAAGTTCTTCCTGCTAACATTTATCCATCGAGAACTTTATTCAAAATTCTTTGCTTGATAAAATCATAAAGCTCCATTCCGGTGCTCAAGACTAGATATAATATAGTCATAATATACTTATCTTTACTATCACAGAAATATTAGAATGGAAGGATCCTATGATGTCAGATATGCCACTCCTCTTACCAGGGTCATTATTCCTACACTATTTTTGGCCACATTTAATCTGTTCTGCTTTTAAAGCAGTATCAAGTTTTGTCAGTCCTCCGTTAGTCCAGCACTTCACTATAGTGAAAGGGAGGATTCTCTTCATATACAATCTAGATGTCAGAATACACAATCCAAAACTTTCCTCCTAAAATTTTTGTCAATTACTTTTTTGTCCTACCTTTTTGTCCGTAGACACGGATAATAATTGATGACTAGCATTTGTATAAACTTCCATGTGTTTCTTTCTGGACTAAGGAAATATATGTCTGTCAATTTTTTTTTTTTCTTAGAGATCATGTCTCCTAAATTCTTAAACTGCTTTTTTTTTTTTTTAATTCTTCTGTTGTATTTTTTGATTCATGTGAAGAGCCTGATGCTGGAAACAACATTGTAGCTGAGGCCACACTTGGTCTGAGTAGAGAAAGATAATTACATGTGGTAGATGACTGATTTACTACTCCTCTGTTACTAAATATCATTTATGTTTTATTTATTTAATTTTACAAAAGCATCATTGCATTGACACATTTTTTTCTCAAACTCCACTTACATTTTTAGTGCCTAGTAATATTTCCCCATTAGTGTTCTCCATTTTTCAGATATCCTTTTTTATAAGGATATTTGATTGTTTCTTCTTCTGTGCAGATCTTTTGTAATATCTTCATTGAATTTCCTCTTCTTTGATTTAGACTCATTTATCATTTTATTGCTTTTTGGATTTCAGTCCCTGAATCTTACAATACAAATTTAAAATGCAATTTACTGTATTAATAAAGTTATTGAATAATATCAGACTCAGGAAAGGCCTTTTCACTTCACAATGATGGTAAGCTTTTGGTGTATTTTTTTTTTTTTGTCCTGTAAGATTTCAAGACTAAACTTAATGCATCTAGCCTGTTTATATTTTATTTACCCTACTAATTTCCTACAGCCTCTTATGCTCACTTCGTTGACAGTCTCTATTAAGCACCTGATCATGATGATTTTTCTGAAAAGGAAGAGAAACCATTGAAGAACTTTTCATTCCTGCATTACTGAAGCTGCTTTAAAGCTCTTCCTGTTACATGTGTAATTAGTTGTGAACTATTGTGTTCTTAGCATATATCATACTGGTTTAAGTTGGTTTGTATTTATGCAAGGATGTATCATTCTATCATAGAAATGTCTCGGTTGGAAGAGACCTTTAAGACCATCTAGTCCAACCATCAACCTAACTCTGATAAAAAACAAGAAAACAAACCAAAAAAACCCCATAAAACCCAAAACCATCATTAAACCACGTCACTAAGCACTACATCAACCCATCTTTTAAAAACCTCCAAGGGTGGTGCCAGAGCCACTTCCCTGGGCAGCCCATTCCAATGCTTCATAACCCTTCCAGTGCAAAAATTTTTCCTGATATCCAATCTGAATCTCCCCCAACTCAACTTGAAGCCATTTCCTCTTGTCCTATCACCTGTGACTTGGGAAAAGAGACCAACCCCCCACCTCCTTACAGCCTCCTTTCAGGTAGTTGTAGAGAGCAATAAGGTCACCCCTCAGCCTCCTCTTCTCCAGTCTGAACAATCCCAGCTCCCTCAGCCTCTCCTCATAACACTTGTTCTCCAGACTTTCCAGTATTTCCTGATTTCTATTTTCCCTACTTTTTTTTCCTTTATTTAATTAATCTTCTAGTCTTTGAGTATGAAGTGCTCATACATTTCTGTATGCTCATGCTCACCATGTGCATACCAGAGTGCAGTCAAATCTAGTTGTTCCCCAGAAGTGCACAATTTAAGTACAACTTTTGAGATTTTTTGTCTCCTGCTTTGCCTTTCAATATCAGCTGCTTCGGCACCCTATTTAAATATAACTTTATATAACCTTTGCACACAAAATTTATACAGATAGTTTATGGCGTAAAAAGCACTAAAAACTAGATACAATTTGACTGAAAAACTGGCATGTTTTTGTTGTTTATTTATGCACTACAAAGATCTGGTTTAAAATACGATGATATAGTTGAAATAGTAAACAAAAGCACCTTATCAGGAGCTTGTAGCCTGTAGGCCTCTCCTCTAGTGTTTCATTTTGAGCTGACTACAGTAAATGTAGCATACAAAGTTATCTCCCTGTTATGAGAATTTAAATAATAAATTTGTCAAATTGTCTCATAAACCAGGACTAGAAATTTAAATCATTTATTTATTTAAATTTTTGATGACTTAAAGAAATCCCACATGCGTGAGAGCTCTGAGGTTTTCTTAATTCATAGATGAACTTCCTAAACAAGCACCCATCATTTTTTCTAGTTTATAGAGGGAAAAAAATTAGCAGTCAGACAAAACATTTGCATTTTAAAATGTGCCAATTATAATTTTCGACCCCTAAGCAAGTTGCCCCAAACTTCCTTGCAGTTACTGTTGCGGTGGTGTTGTCAGCAGATGATGCATCTGTGGGTAGTTCTGGGTCAGTCTGGATCACTCTAAAGATGATCTTAGAGGTATAATTCACTTTTATCATGATGGTAGGCTCCAGAACAGTGTTACCTGAAGAGTAAATTTTCCCCTGTAAATTCAGCAAGTTCAAAACAGTCTACTACTAGGAAAGTTCAAGATGAAAATTTTCTCCCTTTGTTTGGAGTGCAAAATCTCAGCAAAGTGTACGGGCTACATGGTCCCATCCGTGGTCTGGCTGTCCCTGCAAGCCAGTATGCTGTTACGTTAAGCACAGTCTTAAGATAATAACAGGGATCTAGCAGTGTGTCTCCTTTGACTGCAGCCCCTGATAGTTCTCTCAATATATTCATGTATAACCAGGGAGCCCCTGGGAGTTGGGATGGGAGACCAGACATGGGAGACCAGTTCTCTGGTCATGCTATCACAATTGCTGTATTTTCTGCTGCTGGGCAGAGAATTTGGATAATGCCCTGAAGAGACACCTCCATGAGTCATTTTCACCTGGCAGTCAACTGGGTGACAGGGTCAGAAGCAACCATGACTGTAGCATGCTTTGAACAAGGACAGAGGCTCTTTAGTTACCCAAGAAAGGATATTCAGCAGATACATGGTGAGATACAGCCTTCAAAGAGGCAACCAAGCTAGCAGCTGAGAGCATTCTCCCACTGTAAGAGAATCATAGTTATTCCCATACCTCGTGCTCCTACTTCCCTAGAGACACAAGGAGGACAACAGAAAGTGAGTAAAAAGCAAAGATTTAATCTTCAGAACGTGCCTTTAAAGATTTTGGGGAAGGCAAGAATCTCCTGAAATGACATAGATCTCAAGGTTCTTCTATGATCTGGAGCAGATAGATAAGAAGTATTAATTACACTAAAGAGCAGACTAATTGCCCGTCTTGTTAACTCACGAGCAACAAATCTCTTCTCATTATACAGAGTTGGAAAATGTCCAAATTAAATAACACTTTATAGCATTATTAATGCTTTAATGGACATCTGATTTTACTTAATTTGTTTATTGCAAAAATAATTTTCTGCAATGTGAGTTGAGATGACAGAACTACCAGGAACTCTTTTTGGTAATGTGATATAATTTTCTGGTATTTTATGAAGAGGGATAATATACCTTGTGTGGTTTCTGAGGGAAATATCTGAGATTTGATTATAATACTTTTTATTAATTATTCTGGCAGAGAAAAATATTACCAAACCTTCACAAATCCCAATTTTTAGCTTTTATTTCTTATTGCTATACATCTTATTGCAGGATTCAAAATTGAATCTCTAAGAAAAACATCAGGCTCACGTCAAGCTCAAAATAACAAGCAGCACAACAACAGTTCTGTGGCTAGGAATTTGTTTGCCTCATTTCTATTGCTAAGAAGGCATTTCCAGGATTGTCAGTTATGCCACAAACATGCTACTACTCATAAGTGTCACACTTCAGTTTTCATTTTCCTAACCTTCCTTTCACAATCACCCAAAACCAGCCAAAGGCATTTTTATTGCTTGTAAAAAGCAGTAACTTTTTTCTCTCAGCCGGACCCTTACGATAAATCTATTTAAGAAAGTAAAATTAGTGGAAAAATTGTGAAAAATTGGTGTTATAACTCATCAATTATTTCTGTAGAAATGATGTGTAGAACACATACAAACACAAGAAATGGTATTATCCACATACACAGGCTACTTCTTTTTGTCCCTATTTGTCCATATTAAAAAAATAGCAATAATCATTACTTTTTGAAATAAAATTAATTTGCTCTTATCCCTGTGATTAATTCAGCCTATATTCCTCATTAAATTGGAATTGCTTTGTCTAAAAGTATTAAAGGTACGAGCTGACCCCAATTATGTAGAAGCTGGAGTGGTGGTGACAGACAATTTTCCTTGTGTCAGTGGAACCCTGCCAGGTTCAACCCCTGTTGGTCTGGGGTCTCCTTTTGTTGTGTTTGTTGGGTTTTTTTTTTATTTGCTTGTTTGGTTGGTTTTCTAACTGAGGCTTGGACATATTATAGAGACCTATGCCATGCTCACCTGTATGAGCATCCAGTTACTTTTAATGAGAAAAAGAGCATGCTGGAAAAAGTTTTAAGGTTTTTATAAAGTAATCACCATAAAAGCTGAAAAGTTTCTCATTTAGCAGTACCTTGACAATGAATAACCTATAACCTCTGTTCCTCTTCTGTACCTTACACTTTGTAGATTTGCATTATACGTACGCACAAGAAAGCCAAGTTTATTCCAAACTTCCAGCATATATTTTTTTCACTGCATTCCAGCCACTTCAGTTCAAAAAATCAAGTATTTTTATAAATATTAAAGTTTTTATCATGTCAGAGACTAAATGGAAAAAGTAAATGAAATCAGTTGATTTAGTTTATTTGTTACTTATGGTTCACTGAGTTGGCCATGTTAGTGTGATGTTTATAAATTTCTTCCGTTAAGCATCTCTGCAAGCAAGGATGAACAAGCAGGAAGGCTAATGGATTCATACTGACTTCAAGGCAGCTCATAAAATTCCTCTTATCTTGATGCTGATCAACCTCACATCCTAATCCTCTACCAAAACCTTCCATCTCAGTCTGTTTCCAGTATAGATGATTCTATTTGCTGATATTTTTTCTTTTAGAGGTCTGAACTGGCAATGCAGTTGTTGCTGCTACCATTGTGTTAAAAAAAAAAAAAAAAAAAAGGTATTTTGTATCTTCACAATTCTTTTCTCTGTGAATTGCTTTATCGTACGAAGTCAAGAAATCTTAGTGCTGGAAGAGGCCAGAGTAAAACGCTCTGCATCACTAACATTTTTGTTTGATCTTGCTAAAATCTTGCTGAAACTGTGCTTGCTCTTTTCCTGTCTTGATTTTCTCTCTGGCAAAAGTATTGTGATGTCTCTTGAGCTCCTTCAAAGCAAAACAGAAAGACTAAACCCCACCCTTTTCTCAGTCTCTACTCTGAAAACAACAGAAACTATCAATTTCCACTCAAATTGTTGAAATGAAGCATTTTTTCAACCCTGGGGTCAGTGCACACATACCGGTGTAATTCCATACAAACCTCAGGCCAAAACGAGTTTATTTCCACGATTTGATCTGACAAAGTATTTGTCTGCCAGGAAAATTCATCATTACCAAGCTGAGATCTATGTCAAATGTATAGAACTACACATAACAACATACTGCACATTTAAAGTGATCCCTTGGAAAAAAAAAAAAGAACAAAGAGGCGAAACCCTTGCTAATACTACATACTGACGACAGCGGGCAATTTCCTTTTAAGACCCATACATTGTTTTAATTTGGGTGATGGTTTGACAACCTTCTTTCCCATGTTAATTAAACACATGTTGCTGCTAACGGGTTTTGAGTTGACTATGCCAGCTTGTCCCGTGCGGCAATCTAGCATTCCTTGTTATTAGTTACATGTGTTTTCCAGTTTCTGCATTATAAATTCAGTGTGTACAAGGCTTGAATACTGGAAAAGGAAGGTAAAACCCATACATCATTGAGTTTTTTAATTACTTACCCATTTTTGAATAGCGAGGCTAATCTTTTATTAAACCTCTAACTCAACATTTTCAAATTCAGATTCACTTTTGTTTGGAATCTACAAACTTCACTTACACACTTTATTTCAGATGGACAATTGAAAACATTGCCTTTAACTCTAAAAATGTCTTTGTCCTCATATACACTTGCTCATAGCCATAATTACTCCATGGACTAAATCTGTGGGCAGGAAGATTACCCAAGAGCCAAAACCTGTCAGATAACAGCACTGGGATTTTAGTTTTCTCCACTCAAGGCAGAGATTCAGATTATGGATTGACTTCTGTTCTGCCAATCTGCGCTCAATACTAGCATCATTCCTGTATGATTTTTTCTAGTCTTTTCAACTTCTAATAAATTTTATTTTATCCTTACTAGTGCATTTGTCACTCTGTCTTTTTCCAGCGGACAGTAGACTTCTACCTGTTTCTGTCTTGCAATTTTTTGTCTTGGCTACCAAGGCCTACAGTTTATTTCACTAGAGTTTCTATAGAAAATGGTAGTCACTCTTTCTGAATGCCTCTGATAAACAGCAATGAATTATATGCTTGACTTAATGGTATCTTTTCTTGGGTTATAAGTGAACATGTTTTTGCCTTAATTTATCTCTTAGTGCAATCAGCATTTTCTTTCTTTCTTCCATCAGAGATGACTAATTGTGAATAAGTGGGATGAGGAAGTGTCATCCCAAATAAAGTGTCAGTAAGAAGTAAGCCAGGGAGTGAGATGAATGTCAAAGATAAAGTTTCATATGTTGGTCTTCTAATTTCTTGGTTCAAAAGAGGAGGAAATTTTGAGATTATTTACTTTCATACAGTTACCACAATCCAAATTCTGGCCACTCTCCTAAATCAGCCAAGATTTCAGACATTTCTGATCTTGAATTCTTTGTGTTGAAAAGGATATGGTAAAAAAATCCAAAACTGTTAAGGCTTGTTACAACCTAAGGATTGTTTCCAAAACTATTTAGAAACCTAAAAGGGATTTGGTTTGAGTCTGAAGTTATGCTTTTTCAAAAGAAACCCTAATAGAATACCTTGTGCATCTATGTCTCTCTCTCTGTGTATTGTTGAAAGTATTTCAAATTCAGATTTTCTAGAAAAGAGATCTCCCTCCCTTCACCTTCAACCATGTAATGTGTTATGGGAAAACATTAATTTATGTATTTCTTCTTCTGTTGTTCTTTGAGGTAAGTGAAATCTGCAGGGATAAAAATCAGCTTTTTCTTCACTTAAAAGTTGGTATAATAAACTTCTAGATATTACCACTTTCCTGAAAATCTTGTTCTCCCTAAAATTCAATAGACCAATAGAAAAAAAATTATACTTTACATTTAAATTTATTTCAATTTGCAATGACTAAATAATGATGTTACTGTTCCTTTTATAATAATTTATAAAATTACTCAAGGAACCTCTCAGGTGTTTACATTCTGGAGAGGTTCTGGCTAAAATTAAAAAACATAAAGGGTGTTGAAGGCATCCTAATAGCAAGGGAAGAGATATGGAGTTCTTAAACTAAGTCTAAGGTGTGTCAAACGCACACAGCAGCATGTGCAGCTTATCTCCACCGCATGCAGAACAATCTGTGAGCCAACTGGTTGATGTAGTGTAAGATGGAAGAGGACCCTGGGGAGAGGTGCAGAGTCAAAATTACAGTTAAACAGCAATGGTTTTTTTGCTGCTGACTGCATTCCTTCCGACTGTTGTTGTTTCTGGCTTTTAATTTTAAATATAGTTGCATTAACTTCCGATGAGATAATAGTTGGTCCATCTCCAGATAGTTATTCTGGGATGATATCTTCTGTTTCTGAACAGTTGACTCACAACTCTATTTTTCACAGGGGAATTTGAAGGATGGCAGATTACCAACTTGGTAACATGTATTTCAGTCCAACCTCTGATTTTTGTCCTTATTGATATAATTACCGAAGGAAACAAGGATTTAAATTACACACAGATTGTTATGGAGAGTAAAAGCACCATTTGGTCTGAACTATTCATCTTTCTCATTTAGCTTGAGGCTGTGATGTGAAGAAGATAGGGTTCTTACATTACATTAGCTAGACAGGCCCATGTATACAACTTCCCCTAGAAGACTGACTGATAGTGCCATTTAACCTTTTTTGTTGTGTGGATATTCATCCTTGGTCTTAATTTGTTATTTTTCATAATGTATTTATACTTTCTTGGCAAATTATATTTATATTTCCACAACAATATAAAGAAACCAATGAAATTGGGGGGGGGAGAGGGGAGCAGAGATGAAACGAAATTAAATTTCAGTCAAAAGATGCGATCTGTACAGCCTTGTACTATTATTTCTCCCACTTAACTTTGGCTATTTACAAGTTTGCTTTCTTATCTATTCTAGAATTCCAAGTGCCATAAATAAGCAATGGAAACAGAAAAAAAAGTCACTGAGGAGCAACCCATCTCAGTTAATTGTTACTTGTTTTTAAAACTACATTAATTGCCCTTTAGACACAGAACTTTGAAGACTATTTAGTATAGGAAAGGATATCTTATTTGCTTAGACTAGGTATTTAGATATTAGATAGGCAAAGTTAGAAAGAAAGATTTTTATTTAAGAAGACGGAAGACTTCTAACTCATGAACAACAGAGGAATTGACAAGATATCTACATCCTGTACTTCCAGATTTTATAAAGAATTTTTCTCTAAAATTGAACTATATATTTGATCTCTATAGGCATAAAATCTTTTGCGACTCAAGAAGTGTTACCTGCCCATGTTTGACTAGTACTAATTGCAGCTCTGGATGTAGAAGTCTAGGCAGATGTTAATCTGAACACGAAAACTTGCAGCTTATTTTCTATGAGGCACCATTAAATGACAACAGCCTTCTATTTCCTACCAATTTGGATTCAATCTGAATTAAAATTTTTAATTAAGTATTAAAAGGGATCTGAAGTAAAAGTATTCAGCTCTTGGGCCGTCCTGTTCCTCAGCCACATAATTTATTTATTTATTCATTGTGGATGCCAAATTAGATGGGGTTGTATTCTTGGATGGTTGTAAAATATGCTATCAACTGTTAAAGGAATTTCTTACCTGAAAACAAAAACAGATATTAATTAAACTCCTGGGAGACAAATGCTAACCTCACCCATCTGCTGCTAGCACGAATCTCTTGCACCCCATATGCTGCCATGGTTGTGCATCTAGCCAGACTATGGACTTTCCTACTAGTAGCTATCATAAGAAGGCCAGCTTTTCTCCTTCTAGCAGAAGGCTAATGAATAGAAAAGCAATCATTAAAATCTAGTGGTTCTACCTATGAAAACATATGCTAAAATCTGGCGTTTAATTTTCTAATGAGGGTAAGTTCCAGAGTGGCAGTGGTTGACTAGTTGAGGAACATTTCCAAATCACCTATCTGGAGCAAGACTAGCCCTTAATTTCTTTTCCTACTTATGGGTGGTAATTTTTGGAGATAGAAAGTCCATCTCCAAAAAGGCAACGATGCAGGTTCAAATATTGCTTTAAAGACTTCCAATTTTTGGGTTTTTATGTGCTTGTTATGAATTTGATTTTGTAAAATACTTGAAGCAAAAAGACAGGATTAATTTGTCTGCCAGATCAACAGCGGGCAAGCAATGATACATAGATACAAGTTAAAAATAAAGAAAATAGACAACTGTGATTTCTAAATAAACTGAACTGCTGGATGGAATATGTTTATGAGTGGAAGCTCATTAAAAAGTTATTTTCAAGAAAAAAGGGTATCACTCATTCTCAATGGTTTAAATGTCAGTCTATTTTTGCCATCTTCTCTGACCAAAACAATGTCTTCTGGCTTTTGACCTATCTACAGAAAGAGAAAGAGGTAATTCAAGCAAGTGATCTAAGCCTTAAAGACAAGACTGAGCAGCAGAGAAGGGCAGCCTTTTTTTCTGAAGGGTTCGCTCCACACCTCTAAAACATGAATATGCAGATATTGTTCCCATTACATTTCTAATCTAATTTCTCGCCTGCTTAAGCATATGTAAAGATACCCATCTGTTGAGTGAGACTCCTTTGCCTTGGCCCACAGAGATATTGATATTTAAATATTTTTCCTCTCATGCTTTTCTTGCTGCTTCAAAATTTGTGCATCTCCCAACTAGATTCTTAGTCTAAATAAAGAAATATCTGGTATAGTATGAAAGATAATTCAGTCCTTAAAAAAGAAAGGAAAAGATGAGGTGAGGTGAGGAGAGAAGAGGAGAGGAGAGGAGAGGAGAGGAGAGGAAAGACAAAGGAAGGTCTGAAGTAGATTACAGATTATTCAACAACTACTTAAAAAACTATCATCTGACAGTAGCTGAAGTCTAGATTTTAGCAAGTATAATATAAAACCTATTCACAAACATTTCCTTTAATAAAACTTACAACTACTTGAAAACTTCTATTCACTTTCATGTGTAAAATATGTATAGAAGTGTTCATTTCAGATATATATGCTTCATAAAATAGAATTTTCATGTTTGGAGGTCATCTAGTCAAGGAGGAAAAAACGTATTAGTGGTGTGACACAATTCTCCGTTCAAACAGTGAGTCACTGATAGCGATATTTAAATCATTTATGAATGAAAGAGAATTTTGAATTTGTTTTCAAAAAGTTTTGACAAAAATTTAATAATGATGAAGTAACTCAATCTGGTCTAAGTTAGATGAAGATCATACAAGTTGCTGTAAATTTATGCATATGATTAGGGAAAGGAAAAATGAACAATGACTGTAGAAGTAAAGTATAATACTAGTTGGCAATCTCAATTCCTGACTGTTAATCTCCCACTCTAAGGACACACACAGTTAAGATCACACATAGGGTAACACATTCAGGGCACTTGCAAGTTCTCACATGCATCAAGGTCTCTCTTGAAAATACTTTACTTATTTTAGACCATTTTTCTAACAGGAAGCTGATCAGAACCTTACTAGAGAGGCAGTTAAAGTTTGAGCTGATTTTTCAATACTAAATGTATTGATAACCAGTGTTATTACTTTCTTCACTTTCTAACATTATCTGCTAGAGCTCTTTCTCCCAGGACCAATAATATGCCCTCATCTCTGTATATTAGTAGAAAAAAATTCTAAATGTGTTTAAGTGTTTTGTGGAAAGATGTCTGTCTTGTATTTAGCATCTACTGTAAGAGGAAACATTGCAGCAAACATTAATTAAGGATTAAAAGGGAGCCTTAGGCAAATAGCTAAACAGAGATGGACATGGATGGGGTGATTATACCAAATGCACTGTTACCTTCACATGATTGAGACTGTACATGCCATAATTAGACTGCAGCATAGGAGGCTAATGCCCCCTTAGCTGTCTTGATAAATCCAGGTCTTGTCACCTCCACCAGTGACAAAGTAGTACAACACTGCAATTTGTTAAACTCCTGACCTTTCCTAAGGATGCCAGAGTACTTCTGTGATGTCCAAACCATTTAGAAAAAACAGAAATGGAGTCATCAATCAGCTTAAATAGATCATGCAACAGCCTCAAGTTAGTAATGTTGGCCACCAAAGATTGTCTTGATTTCAAAATGTTGTGCAAACAGTCCACTGCCCATCCCTTTGAGACCTTCTTTGCAATAGGTCACACCTATGCATTTTTAAAAATCTACCAAATAGTTCTGAATACTACTTTCATTAATACATAAAAACCTGAAGAACTATGAGAAGTTAGAGAGTAGAAATAACAATGAAGAGTGATACAGATAATTTCCCTGTCTGTCGGGAGGGTGTAAAATAATTCTAGCTCATCTATTTGCCTGTTCATGGAAGGCTGCATTTCGTAGACCTCCTTTGGCAGGCCAGTTCTTGGGACAAACAATGTTGTATGTAAGCACCAAAAACTGTTCACAGTCTTTAATTAAGCAAAATGGGTTCATGTGGTACCGTCCAAAGGCAATTTCAGAGGCTTCTACATGAGTTGATTTTTTTTTCCCCTCAGAGTAGACTCTTGAACTGCTTGTTCAAAGCAAGACTCACTTGTGTTGGACTGTACTACTATAATAACATCCTGATACCATTCTTGTGAATATATGTAATTACTATCAGTTATATTTTCTGTAATGCTATTAAGGCTCTTTCAAATACCCAGACTGTTAATTAAAGATAACAAGATCAGGTGCTGTTTTCTTGCATATTCCTCTGCTTAATACAATCTCAGTGATTTCACATAATCAAAACAGTGAATATTCTTTTGAACAAACTTTTTATGTGGAATTTGCACCTATTCAATGCTCATAAATCAAAATAGTTTTCTGAAGTGGTTTGATATATTAAAATTAATACAATGTTGAGATTCTTTTTGGCTTTATTTAGAGTAGTAGAGGTCTTTTGCATCAAAAGTATTCATGTGTATAACTTAAAATGGAATATAAAACCAGAAATTACAATAACATGAATGGTTTTCATCATATTAAATAAGCATTCATGTCAGTGCAACACATTCAATTGATAGTCTACTGTTTTAGCATCTTTACCTCTTATTTATGAAAAGATAAAAATTTCCTTATAGTTAATAATTTTCAAGTATTCTGAAAACTAAAAATAATATAATTTTATTGTCACAATTTTTGTATACATTTGTTGGTATTTCTACTTTATTAAGCTGAGATTGGGCAGAGAAGTCATATGGTTTTGTTTCTGTTCTGTGGGTGGATATACACAAAAGCATTGTTACCGTCACTACTTGATTTCCTCAATTACTCACAGACAGGGATCTGGAAGCTGCCTTCCAGAAGCATTACAGCCAGTAAAATTCAAATTCAAATGAAAATGAAAGTCCAAAGGGTGAGAGTATCACTAAAAAAACCACATAAAAACCTCTTTTGAGTAGTACAAACTATATAAAAATAATGAACAGTGTAGGCCATGTAGGTGCCTGTAGCCTTTAGTGTTAATGGAGCAGAGCAGGAAAGAGTAAAAATTTAACACACTTCTCCCAACAGTAGAAGACACATAGGAAATGTCTCAGAAACCACTGATTAGTGACCTATACTACCTATTTTTGCAGGAAATCGGCTTTTTACCCAAAGAATAATCTTCTAGAAACAGAAACAGATATTGATACATTCCAGAATAGTGACAAAAGAACCACTCGTGATCTGATTCAGGTTCAAATTTTGTCCTCTTATTAATATGCAGACAAATCTCAAGAGAGATAAAAAGAGATCCTGTCACGAAGAACATTAAAAATCCATCTCTCTTATGGAGGACTGAGTTTAAACCCTTGCTGAGTCAAAGCAAAGATTTCAGAAAGGTTATCCCCTTCCAGGCTACTGACTAAACTGTCTAATCTGGACGGGATTATGTTTTTCTGTTATCTTTAGAGCAAAAAAAAAAAACCCATATCATTCAGAACGGTCATGTCATTTCATGAAAAATAAAAGGTGTTTTGAGGAATCGCTGCTTTCTGACAGCAGAATAAATTGTCCCAAACAACTTCAGTTATTAGTTGATCTCACTTATTTATTTACTTAATTATTTACTTCAATCAATTTACAATGGAATTTTGTTTGGCTGTTCTTTGTTGTGCTTTTTTTTTTTTTTTTTCCATAGTGCTCCACTAAAATAGGAGAAAATGTCTTTTAAGTGTTGGCTAATAAAGTTAAAAGACTAGATGGAGCATTAGACTCTTCTGGCAGGCTAGCACCTTTCACAGTGATAAAGCCTTGAGTTGATCGTGACAGAAATAGTATATAATAAAAAGATGAAGCTTGTGAGGTAATCAACTTTCATTGCTTTGTTCAAATCAGGTTTGCTATGTGGAACATTACACTGATCACTTACGTGCTCCGAGAGGAGGACTCCACAAAAAGAGGAAAATGGTAAACAAAAACCAATCCACATCTTTCACTCAAAAAAGCAGATCCCAGAACCAGGTATCCATTAAGCCAAATGGAGGCAGTCAAAAGACTGTGAGAGTGAAAATTAAATTTATAATTTAAGGAAAGGAAGCAAGGGAATTTCAAAGAAACAAGAAATTAAACAGCAATAAAGAGAAAATGATGAAAATTAATAAAAAAATAAGAAAAGTCAATGTATTTTTCTGTAGTTTGAATGGAAACTGCATTAATCTCAATGGTTCTGGATTCAGCTCTGCTCCAGGGAAGGTCTCACTGCACACTATTCCTCAGTCTCTTCACCTATTACTAAATACAGTTTTTCAAAGGAAAAGAAATAACAGATTGCTTCCTCAAGGGCCCTGAAATGAAGGAGATGAATCTCTATGCTTTTCCTCCTGTGTAGTGGTTTGTGTGCTGATTGAAGCAGACATGAGGAAATTGGACCAAATGGTGGTGTTAAATCCATTAGCAAAATGACATGCCCTTGTGAAGAGAGAAAAAAAAAGGCACAACAGAATTTTAACAGTTTGCACAAGGAAAAAAAAATGTACAACCAAGACACTTATCTCCTTTGTGAGTTATTATCCTACTAAGTATTTGTTTAAAGTTTCACCATATGTAGAGACTTGGCACATGCTACAAGTTGTGTTCTGAAGTTGTTTAACAGGTGTAGTCTTAAAACATCTTGTAATTTGAATTTCCCCTATTTGATAAATAGAGCTTATTTAAAAGAATAAAAAGCTGTATTCCTTGACATAGATTTCCTTGTAAGCCACAGTATGTTAGATGTATAGTATGTGGTCATTTTTAACAGAAGAGGCACAGAAACTATTTCAACAGAGCTCATTATTGAAAGAAATTTAAAAGAACGACCTGAACCTTTCAGTGTACATATGTCCAGAATTATGTACAAAATTCTAGAAAACTATTTCTAGCATTTAAAGGTATAGTTACAGAGGTGGGAAGAGACTCATAAATCCTATAGATTGCCTCACCGTGGCTTACCTTCTCCAGAGCAGGAAATGTTTGGTGCTTGAGAGTGTCAGCCACAGGGAAACATTACCCTGAGCCTGACATTAGATTTGAAACCGTCATGTTGAAGCCAGAGCAGGACAGGTGCTCCATAGCCCTTTCGTAAGGAGTTAATGACACCCTGTCTGCTTGCTAAATTGTGGGCTCCTGCGTACCTGTGTGCTGCTGATCTCTTTCAGGGGAGGCTGCACGTGTTGACACCGATGGAGTCACTAACAGCGGGCTGTACCAAGGGACCCTGCGCTCCGGGCTGTGAGAGAGGTGAAGCTGCTGTGAGTACTGTGCATGCTCTCTGCCAGCCCTGCAACATGAACATCATCAAAGGGAGCTGTAGAATAAACACGTTTTTGAAAATAAAATGCTTAGGATCCAGGATAAGAGAAAATGAAAAGTTTTGGGGTTTTTTTTGGATGAGGGCAAGGGGGGGTTAAAAAGTAAGAACATAGCATAAGGATGGTATTGCCAGCGTTCTTAAAAAGGGGCTACCTCATCCTTCAAGGAAAGTTGAGATACCACTTCATGACTGGCACACTGGCTCATTGTCCCTAAAAGGACTCTCCCAGTGGTCTTTCCTGCTGAAACTGCATGACCCTGCTCCCATGGCTGCTACAAAGGAAAGAGGCCCTTGTGCTTGACCACAGCACCATCCACTCCTGTGATTACTCTTGGTCACCACACGGTCAGGAGAAGAGTCTTGTGTAACCCACACCATTGCAAGACACCACAGCATGGCTGTGGCTGGTGCACTGAGCCACTGGGGTGGCAGGGAGAAATATAGCTACTACAGGTACTCTTGCAATGTAAGCAGTAAAGGTGTATTGCTGACAAGCTCTTCAGGCTTGCTGGAAGACATATCGATCTTTGGTCAGAGGTAAGGGCAGGAGATTTGCTATTCTTCTATCTGGTGCTCTAGCACCCTGCCAATGGTTTTTGGTTGTTTTTTGTTTGGTTTTTTCTTTTAGAGTAATGCTTACTTGCTTTAGTTAACATTTTAGGGAGATCTGAGGTTATTTTCAACAGCTTCTCCAGAAAAGGCACCTTGTTCTATGGTGTTATATTTCTGCCTGTCTGTCTGTCCTTTATTAACAGTTCCATTTCTTGCTGACACTTGACAGAGACTTCACAAGGGAACTGAGTCCCTTCAATTTTAGTAAAAATAGGCAACGATGTGAAAGAAGAGACACTGACTGACTCTCTCACTGATGGAAAGGTTCTGCTATTGTAAGATACCAAAGAATCCATATGGGAGAAAGCTATTTTAAATGAAAGCCACTGAAAAGGCTGCTCCTAAAGTTCAGCTACTTTTGGAGCTACCTGTTACGTGAGAAATTCTGGTTTGCAGTTAGGGCAGTGATGTAGAGAGAAGCAGTGATGTAGAGAGAAGCAGAGGCATTCTCTCTACAGTGATGTAGAGAGAAGCAGAGGCATTATAGTTTGCAGGATTTCCTTAGAGCTTGACACTTGACTGAACTGCACTTTTTGGCAACTAACAGCATAAATGATCTCCTAACATGAGCTCACCCCATGCTGTCTCAGTCTTGTTACTAGCAATTGCTGTTAAAAGGAATAAGGTGATTGCTGAGGCTGAGTGCAATGTGGTGTAAAACATTGTTGGTATTATAATATTGGTTTTGAGGTTGCAGCTTAAGTCTTTGGCAGTGAGCCTGATGTGGTGCATAAACAAAATGAAGTATTCCTAGAAAACACCAAATGTCTGCTGTCAGAATCAGCCTATCAATACATGGACAACGAGGTAGGCATAATTCGAAAGCAATCCGTCTTCTATTGTACAGTAGCACTGCAGTATCCCGCAGAATCCTGCAGAATCTATGAAATAGCATTGCTGACAAAGAGAGGGGCTTCACACAATGAAACAGGAGTATTTCATTACATTTAATATCTTCTACTAGAGGGTATTAAGCAGTAGAGGCACTATGGTACATAGGGACTGTGGAGAAGGTGATCTACAGATGCCGGATTGCCCTGCAGTAACTTGTTTATGCATCCACATCTGTACCATATAATAACTGATGCTGGAAAAAGAGCAATGCTAGCTGCAAAGAGGTACTTTCTCAAAAAGTTTTACAGCATCCATCAAAAACTCTCCAAGGCTGCATCTGCCAGGTCATTCTTTCAGTTCAAAAATGTTCTTTCATACTATATAGTCTTCATACCTGTAGCACCAAAGGGAGTAAGCATATTGCTTCTCTTTGCAGACAGAGTGTATGATGATTTTGTTTTCCTACACAAGCACAGTTAATTTTACTATAGCAATTTATTGTTGCCTTGCCTGCTATGTGAATTTTGTCTTGGAAGCTTGGCATGCTCCACAGATCATCTGTACTGAGAAGCTTTTCTATACAGATTAAGCTGGTGAGTCATGAATTATAGTCCCTCACTCACTCCCAATGTGATATGATTTCCAATTTTATTCAGAAAGTTCAGTTGAAAGAGGAAATGCAAAAATACATTCAAAAGTTGAGAAAATGTCCTCTTTATATCAAGTTAGATAGAGACAGTAAATTCAAAACAAAATAAGGAAATTACTACAGCAAGATTCAAAACCCTGTATTAATACCCACATGCATAGTGCCATACAATTCTGAGCTGAGGCTCTAGTACCAGCTGAGGCAGATTTGAAGCACAGGGCAAGCATTTAATGCATGCTGTTTTCAGCTAAGCACAAGAGGCCCATTAGTACAAGAAAACCAAACTCATAGGTTTTCCTTAGCTATCATAAACCCTCCTGACATAACCATATCAATGTAACCAGTGAATTTCATGTAGATAAAGTAGATAGCACTGTACTCAGCCTTCACTAAGGAGGAGCTTTACTGATATTTGACAGTGTAGGTAACATGCCAGGGGGCAGCATCAGTCTGAATTTTTCTCAAGTCAAGTGAACCTCCAGTAGAGCTATGAGAGTTTTACCTATGCAACCTGCACATGCACATGCACACACTCTCCACAAGACAGAAGTATGCAAATTTTTCTTATTGTCTGAAGTCTGAATACAGAGTAATAAAATCATAGAATGGTTAGAGCTGAAAGAGGCCTTAAAGATCATCTAGTGATGATTCATGGCCAGGAACACTTTCTGCTAGACCAGGTTACTCAAAGCACCATCCAGCCTGGCCTTTAACACTTCCAGGGATGGGGCATGCCCAGCTTCCCTGGGAAACCTGTTCCAGTGTCTCACCACCTTAACACTAAAGAATTTCTTCTTAACCTCTAATCTAAATCTACCCTGTCTCAGTTTAAAACTATTACCCGTTGTCCTATTGCTACACTCCCTGATAAAGAGCTCATCTCCGCCTTTCCTGTAGGTCCCCCCTTTAAGTACTGGAAAGATGCAATGAGGTGCCCCCAGAGCTTTCTCTTCTCCAGGCTGAACAACCCCAACAGTCTCAGCCTGTCTTCATAGGAGAGGTGCTCCAGCCTTCTGATCATCTTTGTGACTCTCCTCTGGACCAACAGGTCGATGCCCTTCTTATGTCAGGTGCCCCAGAACTGGATTTAGAATTCACCAGAGCAGAGTAGAGGGGCGGGATCACCTCCCTCAACCTGCTGGCAATGCTTCTTTTGATGTGGCACATAGTACAGCTGGCTTTCTGTGCTGCCAGATCATGTTGCCGACTCATGTTGAGCTTTTCATCCACCAACACCCACAAGTCCTTCTCCTCAGGGCTGCTCTCAATCCAAAATTCTCTGCCCAGCCTGTATTCGTGTTTGGGATTACACTGAGCCATATGCAGGACCTTGAATTTTATGAGGTTGTGATGCACACAGATCTCAAGCCTGTATACATCCCTCTGGACAGCATTGGTCCCAGTACCAACCCCTGAGGAACACCACTTATCACTGCTCACCCCTTTGACACAGATCCATTAAGTGCAAGAAATTAAGTGCAACCATCCAGCCAGTTCCTTATCCACCAAGGGTCAGGAAGGTATAGTTTTCCAGGGTATAGAAACAGGTTATCAAACCTCAAAGTCAACTCTGGACTTTCATTTCTGCTTTGTATTAAGAAGACAAATATGTAAAAGTTTTAATGTAACAATTTTCCCATAAAATAAAGATCAGTCTGCTTTGAATCAATGCAGATTCTGAAATTAACCTTCATTTCTGCCTTCTTGCTTTTTTAATCTTTTCACACATGCACATACTCAGTAAAGTTCCTTAAGTTTGCACATATTTAATTATTAGAGTGGACTGAGTTATAGAGAGGTTGATGGAATATTTAAAGCTTAGATTGCACCATTATTGTCACCTTGTTGAGAAGTAGTGTGCTTGCCATCCCAAAGACGGGTCAAAGGCTCCCAAGAGGAAGAAACCTCTCTCCAAGCTGATATTCTTTTTTTTGTTCTCCATTGAGCCATTGCCACATGCAGCAAACCTGTATCTTTCCAGTACCAGTTTGTCTTGAGAACAGTAAGATAATATGTCTCTTACCAAAAAATGGACCTTGTTTTAGATTTCCTGTTCTCGAAGTTTTATCTGAACAACAATATTTGGATATCCAATCAATTACTTGAGGGAGAAACATTAAACCTTCCCGTGAGCATTCCCAACGTTGTTTGAGATACTGGTATTTTACACCTGGTGCTCTCCTGCGATCTGCTACTTTTGAGGGTTAGCACCTCACTCTTTGCACTGTGTGAGCATGTGTTCAGAAAAAAATATTTAACATAGCTGTGCAAATTATGTGTTCAAAGGGAAGAGCAGCAAGAAAAGTAGTTTGCAAGCTAAATGATGGGATTTACAGTCCCTTTGTTTCAGGTCACGAACAGCATATAAATTTGCTATCTTTCTTTTTAGATATACATGCCTGTCTTTGAAAAGCTCAATCCTGTGAATTTCTATTTATAGCTGACAATCATTAATGACTGACTGGTTAATTCCCTGTCCAGACCTTAGAAACGTTACTTAACTTTCAGGATATTTTATGCATTTGAGTATATTTATGTGAATAAATATTCTCATGGAAAAGAGATTTTTTGTCTCAAAAAATCTGTGGATGTATATTTAGGTAGTCAAATGGGTGTTACTAGGGTTTCATGACTTCATGGTAAATGGGACTGAACTAATATCTCCAAACATATCCTAAATCTACTGGACTAAAGTATGCTTTGTAGTAATAGACAAATGAAACAGTCTACGCAGGTTTGCGTGTTCCAGGCCTGCCCCATGCAGTTTTTGAGTCTAATCTCCCAAGCATTCTTCATTTTCTAGCTGCTGTTAATAGCAACTTTATAAGTATACATGTCTTGGAGAGAGATAGTCAGATTAGTCAGTTGAAAGCCAGGGATGAAGTCCATACCTACCTACTCGTACTGGTAATTTAATAGATACTATCAGACACATTTTGGTTCTCAGTATAACTGTAAAAATACTAGGTGTTGATATCAAAGTCATATTGCATGTAACTTTTTAATATGCAGTAGCATAGAGGCTGGGTAATTGTCATATCTAAGGGAATGAGGTTTTAATATAATTCTTCAGTACAAGCTAACTACCCAAGAAATAGGTTCTAGCAGAATTTTCATAAAACAATAACATGGAAAGAAAAAATCCCTGCAGATCTGAAGAACAAGTATTAATTTCGTTAAAATGTATTTTTCTCTGGAATTTTTTCCAGATGCAATGAGAACCAACAAGTTCTTGCTCGAAATCAAAAAACATGGACTGGTTTGTAATTACTCTTCGTAATTAAGGTCACAGCACCATTGTGTGTGGCAAGGAATAGACCCTTTCCATAACAAAAAAAGTCTCCAAGCCCAGATAATTTGATTCTGACTACACGTTTGGGAAGATTGATGTGCTTTTATGTTAAGATTGTGGTTATTTGTAAATGGAAAGAATACTAACAATTTATTTGTGCCAGTTATTCTAGATTCTGCTGGTCCTAAAATACAAAAATTTTCTCTGAACCAAAGAGAACTCATTTGAAAAACATTCCTCAGACATAGCTTGCATAGGGAAATAGAAATGCATGCAAAGATATCAAATGACCTCTTTTTTTTTGTATCTTTCTATAAAGTTTAGCAATTTAAATCATGGTTACCTCCTTTACCCACACTTGTGCCCCCACCCACCAACAACTTCCATTTAAAACTGGAGAGAGTAATTTTCAAAAATATTTAGATAAAGACAATATATCCTTCAACCTTAGAAAATGATAGGAAATTTTATTACTTCATAAAAATCACTGGTTAATAGGTGAATCTAATTAGATCTTTTTAAACTTTCACTGTAAGTAGAAAAGTATGTTGAATTTTGGCAGCGATCAACAGAGAGTGCTCGAGCCACTTACAAAACTGGTCAGCATTAACTGCTTTTTATTGCCACAGTGGTGTGGCAGCCAAAATTTACATAATCTGGATCATAACACCCCACCACTCATCTGCAACCTGCAGACTGGTAATTGTGACTGCAGCAAAATAATGCACAACTTTTTTTTTTTTAACTTTTCAATTTGTCCTTGTCCTACTGCTAATAAAAATTATGGGAAGAACTATGCATCAAAATTTCATGCTACCTAATAATTTCTGAGCTCCTTCTCCCTCACTCTTCCCCTTTAATGTTAATCAGTGTCCAAGAAATGAAAGTATTTAAATGTGGCAAATCAGTATGCATGCAGACAAATAATTGTTTACTTTTTTTTCCCCTTTTCAAATGACAAGAGAACTGAAAGCTACTGATTTCTGATGTACATGCTGGATAGTGACTCCCCGAAAACTTAGTGCTGAAAACTTGTCTTCCAGTTGGCCAACTGGAAATGCTGTTTAAGTTAAGAAATCTGTATACCAAACTACAACACTTTATTTTGACATGCTGACCTCATGTATTCAGACAGAATTCCTGGCATCCGTGTACTTTTCCTTCTTGCTTTCATCCCTACCTGACCTCCATGAGACATTAGGAAACAGGTTTTGTGTCAGGGGGAGATAACCCACCCTTCGGATTCCAGCGCTGGGCTGAAGAAACACCCTGAGCCAGCTGTAAAGCCGATGCAGTGTATCTCACTGAGCCTATGGAAAGCCTGGAGGGAATTACACATGCCACAAATACAACCTTGTAGTTCCTTTGACGAGATTCTATATGCCAGGGGACCTTTATTACTGGCTGAATATGCATTCTTTTACCCCTTACCAGAAAGGTGCATAAAACAGATTAAATCAGTCACACACAGTATTAATAGCATCAACAGTTACTGTGACTGTAAGCTGAGGCTCCAGAAACAGTTAGCTATATTTTCAGTAGGTCAAGCTCTCTTGTGCTCAGAATGAAATAGAACCATTTGCCCGATGAAGAGAAACCGTTCTGACAAAACAAAACTGTCTAACAGGCTTTTAAAACTAAAGCAAACTACAGTTAAATGCAATTATATACACCCACTTTATGGTCCCCCCATTAAAAAGTACTTTAATATATGTTTGGTAAATAAAAGATTCTATGTTAATACAGAAGAATTGACTAACTAATAACTGCAGTTCTCTGGTTTTGGGCCATTCTGCACTGAGATGCATTTGCATACACTGTTCTATTTCTCAGTATGGAAGAAGATCATATGTGCATCCAGCCCAAGAAACATATTTGCTTGTCATACGTAACTAACCTACTGATGTTTAAAAATGTAAAATAAACAAATGAATTGTTAATGAATGCACAACATAAATCACCACGCTTAATTTTTTTCTATTAATTTTCTGCTTTTGAGGGTTTTGAAAGAAACAGGTTCAGATCTGAGTTACAGAAACGAGGACTATTTTAGAAAGCATTGTTAACTATTTTCAATAGGCTACCAATTTGAGAGCAATTTCCCATTTGTTGTAAACAGAAAAAAAGGAAAGCCATTCCAGAGCATTTGCAATGTCAAAATAGTGTTCACATATCTCCAATTACACTTGCTATGAAAAAACTTGTAGACACTGATTGTACTGAAACCTGGCATAGATTCTCTGGATCAATACTTCTCAACCTTTTTAGCAGTACTACAGTTCATGCAGCTTTTTTGCATGCTTCATGTGGGTTGACTTTACTGTGTCTAATCGTACTACAGAACAGTGATGCAGCAAGTGCAGAGAAACACCATCACTTTTTATAATCAGCATGTATTTTGTGTGGAACTAGTCCTTTACGTCTACAGAAGCGATAATAATTAATCACTCTGTTGGCCATGCAAAGCATGGTGATAAAGGTTGGGTTTTTTGCACTGACAGGAAAGTAATTTATTTTTCTTTCATTTGACAGTGTCTGCTCTACCCATGTATGCATTTCTGTGTATGCATAAGAGAGCGCACAGATTTCTAAGAGAATAATGAATTCTAATGTACTCTATCATTAAAATTGCATCTCAGACATGATGTCTGTTTCACATGCTTCAAAGCAGAACATAGTATAAACTTCAGTATCCCCTTTCACTATGTTACACAGAATAAAGGTGTATTAATTAACCAGCGCATAAATGAAATTAATTCCATGGTACTGTGGCCACGGATAATAGTTTTATAGCAAATATTCATTCATCTTTCAAAAAAACCTAAACCCAAATACCCCAACAGAGAGGTGGATTACTATTTGAATTAAATTTTTTCAACTTCATTTAAAATAAGTAACCCTAGAGGTGTTTTCTCAAAAGAGGCTTTTGTATATTCCATGACATAGTCTCAGGATGAAAGATTTCAGACTTTTGACCTCTGAGATCACCAGAAATAATTTGAGAATCTAAAAGAAGACAGTGGGTCCGTCTTTTTTGATTTCCATATATTAATATAGCACCTGGAGAAGGTAGTATCAAAGTATCTGATAGACTGATTTTCAGTTCTGCTGCCTGCTTTCCCAAGGGTGCTGCTACGTTTCAGTTTTCAAGCCTTGCTGCTCATTGTCAGGCCCTCTACAACTGACTAGAACGGGATTCAGAGCATGACAGCAGGCTGACAATAAGACTCTCATTGAGCACCTCCTACAGCTATTTAAGAAGCTGATAAAGCTACTGTTGCAACAACCTTATTATGCTTATGGTCATCAAATATGCAAAATCATGAAGGTTATTAAACCTACCCTAACTCTTCCAGGCAATGTCCATTTATAAATATTGTACTTGCTTTCTTCTTTCTGTTAGCAAAAAAATGATCAGCTGATATTTTTGCTTGGCTGAAGGCATCCAGAACTTCTTTCAGGAAAGGACTGATGAAATTTTTTTTCTAGCTGGAGTGGAGAATTTTTTATATTGAATATTCAGTACCTGCACATCTTTTCTACACTTTTAAAAATGTCCAAAATTCCATAAAGGAATCATAAAGTTATAATTGCATAATAGAGAGTCAGTTAGTAGGCATAAACACACTGAAGAAACATAAACAGAAAACTCAGACCTGACAAGAATCTGAGATTTTGATCTTATTTAAAGTTGTCTGCAATAATATCAATGAACAATAGTTCTGTAGATTTCAGTGGACTTTCG
Source organism: Nycticryphes semicollaris (assembly GCA_013400055.1). Taxonomy (NCBI): domain Eukaryota; kingdom Metazoa; phylum Chordata; class Aves; order Charadriiformes; family Rostratulidae; genus Nycticryphes; species Nycticryphes semicollaris. Next base: position 1,084,717 of record VXBJ01005738.1, on the reverse strand, counting down.
GTGACATAAAAAAAACATTACATTAAAGAGTGTCTTAATACTTTGTTTAAAGTAACCAACTCCTGAACTGGAGCTAAAAGTGAGTGACCACTGAAAAGATCATTCATTCATTCAGTTTCACTGTTCATTAAATAAAAGAACGTTTGGTTCCCACAAATATTTATGGCATGACTGGTCTTGAAATATTCTTGTTATTCTGTGTTCAGGAAAGGATTTAGTGGATTTTTCTGGGTGTGCCCAGCTGGTCCTCACGTCAGTAATGATGCCACCCACAAAGTCCTTTCACTTTTGTGGAATCCAGTCAACCCAGCTCAGGTTCTCTCCTGACCTAAAGAGCTGAAACCATGGGTATTTCCTCACTCTTGCCTGCACAAAGACAAAGGTTGGGTATTGCAGTGGAAAGGTGTCTAGTACCACAGCTTCACAGTCAGCATCTTTTATAGCTAGAAGGAAAACCCTAGTGAGCAGTGACAATTCTTAATATGAAACTTTTCCCTCCAGTCATTCATGCATTCGAAGAGAAGTTGGTGATATGCTGTCCCCAAGATTAATTAAGCATAGTCTACATATTCCTGCATATTAAAAAGGACTGTTGTACTTTTATTACATATAGGTTCAAAACCTTATTCCAAGTAAAAATGTATAAACATTCGTATTTCAGATTTATGTATATATTTTTATTTTTCATGCTTTATATTGTGTATTTTTTTTGAAAGTATAATGACCTTCAGAGCTGGTGTGGGAATTTATTTAGCCTTTTGCTTAATCCAGTCTTTCCTACAGGTGAGCAGCAGTTATTTCTGGAACTGCTCCTCCTGACTTATTCATATACAATACTCTATTATATTTCCTATCCCCTGAAATGATTTTCCAGATTTTCTGACTCTCTGCAGTGTTGTTTTAATGCTCTGTTGGCAAATGCTTCTCAGATGGCTCCTTATGTTTTTACCTCTTTAAAATAAAGAATTGCTTTTCTTGTAAAACCAATCCTGTAATGTGTCCAGTGATGTGTTATTTATAAAGATGCATCTTACTCTTCAATTTTAATAGCAATATTTTTTCCTATCCCAGACTACCATGAACTAAACTAAAAGGTACTTTATGCCTACTGATCATGCCTGGAGAATTTCTGATGGCGTATACAGTACTTGAGGTCTAATTCTAGTTAGCTCATGCTAAAGTCAGTAATAACTACATGGAAGACCAAAAAAGTACATGAAGTCTTAATGCTATTATAATGAAATGAAGCAGAAAAGCAATTCCAATAAAAAAAATTAAGGGAGGGGGGAGGGGAGGGTAAATATTATGTAATGCATTTAAAATAAATATCTCTTTATAATTACATTGGGTTTTGATTGGTTTTGATACTGTATTCAGTTTAGCTGGGTTTGTAAACAAAATGCTACACTACAATGGCATGAAAAAAATCATCAGTGCAATAGAAAAAAATCTGAAGTACCTTGGTGCATGTATTTGAAGACATGAAACCTTAGACACACCTAGCATGGACCAGCAAATTGACAGTAGAATAACAGAAGCAGTAATGTGGAGCCACTATCTTATCAGTTACTAGTTCAAATTTGGCTAAGTCATGTCTAATGGCTAAAATTTCACAACTATCTGATCTGATCTGTTCAAAGCCTTCCACATAATTTGTTACTGATTGCAATCCAGGTCCCAGTGGAGCCCTGCCCAAGTCGGGACAGACATCACTCTAATTGACATTAAGTGTCACTTTCCTTGGCAGACGTGGGTGGAAGGTCAAGGATTAACTCCAGCATGGAGATTGAATTCCTTTCAGAAGAAACACTCCTGACAGAGAATACTTTGAATGCTACAGGCAAAGTCTTGACTTTTGGCTTTTGTGAAGGAATAGAGCATTTGCGTCAACAACATGTAGATGTTCAGCATATGGTTCATCTAATAGCAGAACACATTTTAGGAGATAAAATAACCTGTTCTCATATACGCTGTGATAGTTTTTGTTTTGCTAACTTAGTTGTTTCACCACAAACTGTTTTCTCAGTTGTTTTCTCTAAAATACACCTTCATTCTTTTCTCTCATTACGAGAATCTGGGAAGTCACACTGTGGGAATTGTCACAATATACTTACACTATTTTTACACTTTCTCCTAATAATGTATATTACTGAAAAGATATTAGTGAATGTGATGATCCAATGCATATGTTTTCACATTCTTTATACGTTCATATATTTTGAGGTTTACTTAATGATTAGCCAAGCTGTTACTATTTTCTCAAAAAGTAACATAAACTAAAGCATTAAGAAATCAGAAGCCAGGAAACATTAGATATCATTAAAATTGTGATATTTTGAAATAAAAGACACAACTTCTTTTCATTAGTATTCTTTTTATTTAGCTCCTGATGTCTGTGCCTTTCTGAGACACTGGGTCATCTTTCCAAATTTTTTTTCCTCTCTGTGAAGATCAGACATGAATCTATTATTTTAAATGAATTGCTTTTGCAATTTGTTCCTGTGCCTGAGGAACATAGCTGACTAGGAAATTGGTGATCACCAAATAAAACCATTAAATTTGCCATCTATTACTCCTAAAGGTGTAATAAGGGTATCACAGAAGTATTTTCTAACTGTTGGCTTTTACTAACTGGCTGGGTTTTGTTGTTGTCTCTTTATTGCTAGGAGTCAGTTAAGTTCCCAGAATACAGTTTCTGCCTCCTGAGAGGATGATTTAAGCAAAACACAGCCTTGAATAAAATTACTTAAATATTTTGATGTGATAAATTATTAATTCAAAAACTAAATTAAAACATTTTTACAGTAGTCTTGCTCAGAGAATCACACCAGTGTACAGATATATATTTATCTACATGTTTATTGGTTCTTTTGCTTTCTGCCTAACTCTCAGCCTTCTCTTGTCTTCCCACTTGTGACTTTCAGACCAGGGTAGTGGCATGATAGATTTTCCAGTTCTTTAACTTTTGCTTGAAAGCCTGACACTTCCTTACAACATACAAGTTCTCATGAGGTGCATGTATCAGCAAAATAAACTGGAGGTTTTTTTTCACATGGATAGTCACAAATAAATAGTCATGTACATGCTTTACCGGTAACTGAGACAGTTGTGGATAAAACATGAACTCATTCCTTCTTATTTCTGTAATCACAGCACTTCATGAAAATGTGTGTTGGGAAGGTAAAGAGGAAGTGGGGGAGCTCAGGGAAGCTGCAAGAAGAAAACTTTCCTCTTTCAAAGTTTGGAGTAGATAGGTAGGCCTTTTTTTAACCTTGCCCTTCAGAGTTCTATAGAAATTTTTACCTCTGGGCCCATCACAGTATGTATTTTGTAAATAATTCTATGTGCCTGGTTGCTAGTGTTTATAAGAAAGTGATAGCGATATGTATGGCTCACGCTTCTGAAGTCTACATTTCGGAAGAATTGATAAAACGTTGAACTCTTGCAGTGAATGTAAAGCTTCAGCATACCTATCAGATAGTGTAAATGTGGTATGGATTTGGCCAGTAAATAATCTGATGTTGGTCACAAATCATTAATGCACTATGAAAGGATTTCTGATACTTAATGCTCTTCTTGTCTTTTGGGAGGTTAAAAATATTTCAGAGGTTTTAAGACATACTTGAACTGCTACCCGAAACATCTCTGTTTTGTTTTCAAAGAGAGAAAATCAACCATTTTTTTCTATATCCATTGCCATTATCCATTGCCAGTAGTATTAGGTGAATTATTCTCCTGATTATCTTAAGTTTATCAGCATGTAGGATATGAGAATGAAGCCTTTACTTTTCTTATGTTCTTTGTTATGTTACTCTCCACCCTTTCTCTCTCACTTTGGGGACAAACTTTAGCAGGGCCTGTTGCAATAAGGAATGGGTAACAGTTTCAAACTAACAAAAGGTTAGGTTTAGAATAGATATAAGGAACACATTTTTTTTACAATGAAAGTGGTAAAACACTGGCCCAGATTGTTCAGAGAGGTGGTGGATGTTTCATCCCTGGAAGCATTCAAGGTGCAGTTGGACAGGGCTCTGAGCAACCTGATCCCATTGAAGATGTCCCTGCTGATTGCAGGAGGGTTGGACCAGAGGGCATCTCAAGTTCCAACCAAAGTTCCAACCAAAGATTCTCTGATTATATGGCCCATTTTGTTTGTTTATCGTTCTCATTATTTTTAAAATATATCTACTATTATGCATAGATGTTAGATAAATAAAGCACATTTTTGTATAACTATTATATGACTGTTATCGCAAATTTTCTTCAAGTTCATATTAAGATCAAATTAAACTTAGGAATTCCTCAGATGAAGCAAAAGATGACATAATGGATAAAGTATGAAAGGCCCCTGAAATGTAGTCTATAAAACTGTTTTTCAAACATATTGACGGGACATCTATATAATGCAGATAACCAAGCTAATGAAAATGTTCAGGTAGCTGTCTCACTGAACAGTGAAGAACTGTAGTGGTATAAAGTTTGGTACTAGTGCAGAGAGGGAGAGAATCTTCAGTACCTGAGCTGATGGTTATAGAAATAAATGACATTTTTCTTTGTTGATCTGTAGACATTCTAGAGACTGAATTTTAGTGAATACCTCTTAAAGGTTAACTCCCAAATTCTTGGTTTGGTCAGAAATATTTTCTTTTTGTGAAAATGTTTATATTCTGCGAGAGTCAGTTTCATCAGCTCTTCCATGGAAACCTGTGGCTTTCCTATCAGCTTCCCTACCCTTTGGCTTCCTGTATTGCACCATGCTGTGCTGCTTGCTAGGCAGGACCCAGCCTCCTGGAGAAAGACAACTGGTTCCCTGTGTATTTCAGCCAGAGCCCTCAGGACATCTAGTCTTCGCAATATGTAGAATATGACAGCTGCTTGGTGCACGGGCGATTCAAGAAACCTCATCATTTTTGTTTTGTTTTGTTTTTTAAATGGCAAAAAGAAATGAGTTCCTGCTGTTTCTAAACAAAATTATAGCAGGGGAAGGTTTGACATGCTGAGGATTAATTTCAATCCAGAGGACATTATACTTTACCTACTTAAGGATTTTCTGTGCTACAGAGTGCCAGAAGATGAACCTCCTTCAGCTTCCCCCAGGGACCTTCAAATATGTAATTCCAAATGTTTATGTTTTTCTAACATACTTTATTATAGTCCTTTTTCGTGGCACTGCCCAGAAGAAATAGTACTGGGTTGTTATTACATGCAGTTTGAAGTACAGTATCCTGTAATTTCAATAGACAAACTTTGTTGTATTATAAAATCTACTTTTCCAAGTATTTTTGTTTCTCATCACAGCAGTATCTTGCTGTGCAAGGTAGAGAAAGGAAAAAAACTTAAATAGACTGCTCTGTTTTTTGTATTATTTTATATTTCTTCCATTTCAACACCAGTGCCACGACCATTCACTATTTTCCTTTCATGCCTGTGCTATCACCATTTAAATTCTTGCAGTAAAAACCTTTGATTCTGGGAAGGCACCTGGACACTTTCCTGTAAATAATTTGCTTTTCTTAGTTTTGTTTTGTTTTGTTTTAATATATGTATACCAGTAAACCTGTGCAATTTCAAAAACCCTATGGTCCATTACTCTTTGGATATGCACGAATTCTACTCCATCTTTCTGGCTGGATGAAATGAGACTCCATGTGAGGAAATCTTCTCTTTAATTCCCACACTTGGGCAGAACATGAAATGGGAGTTTGAGTTCGTCCTGGCCCACCCTGCTCATGCTGTTCTTCATAAATCCTCATGTTATTTCTAGGCCAATTGTAACTGTGTTTTCATTGGCCTTCTTCATTTATGTTTTGTTTCCTGACAGTCCTCAATTTGGCATGTTGGCTTTGCTTCTCAAGTAAAAAGAGAATATTACAGTGTGGTTTTTTTCCCTCAGTCAAATCTCTATAGGCTTCTTTATCAACAGATAGACTCTAAGAATCTACTCTTGGGATATTTCATATCTCAACTAATTCATTATGTGAGAGAACCTTTTCAGAGACCTAATTTTTCACTTCTAACCTAACAATTCATTGTTAGGTGCTATGATATATTGACTTGGAATATAACATTAATGCTTTGTCAACCTTTAATAAATTTAAATATATCTACATCTCAGTGCTGTACTCATGAACTCTCCTCAGTGTGCCAACTTTCAGTATGATGCTAAAGCTGCTTTGCGTTACAGTGGGACAACAATATCCTATGGAAAGATAAGAAGGCTAGGTTTTGCAGAGTGTAGGTTTTCATTTGACAGTATCCTGAGAAGTATTAATGTGTTCACTTGAGTGAAACCATTCCTCTGAACGACATCTGTGTCATTTCAAGGTATTGTACATTTTTTTTGGCTTTTGGCAAAAAAAGGAAGGGTTTGACTTACCAAGTTTCATTCAGCAGTTACTACAAACCTGAAAATCCAAGATACAGGAAGGAGTAAGTTTATGTACCGATTGTGTTCTAACTCTCTAATTAAAATGACCTTATAATTAAGTTTAAAAGTATTTTCTGTTTTTATTTTTAGCAATGGACCTAAACCACAAGGCATTTTTCAGTTTTTAGCTAGATTACTCCTTACAAATTCTACTTATTGGAATCGTCTACTCTTTTTCAACTTATAATTACTAAGTTTTGAATGTTAATCATCAGACCGCACCCATGACATTTTTCCTGACTTCTTGTTCTAAGTTGCTGTACAGCTTCACTGAAAATTTGACTCCAGAGATGCACTTCAGTGATACATGAGGGAATGTTCCCACAAGCTGGATTATGTTGAGTCAGTCTACTATAAACTTGGCCCAAGAACTTGAATGCAAATCAAATCCTTTCCTACAGCATAACAACTTTATGCAAGAGTAAAAATAGATAAAATAAGATAAATTTCTAACAATATAACAGAATCTTTTGGGGGAATTTTTTATAATAAGTAAGCTATTTGATTTGGCCAATATGTAAGTGGTAGTCTTTGGGCACAGGTCTGCCATATGTAATTTTCATCTTCACCAGGATCTGTTCATCATAGTCAGCCGCTCTCAGTTTTAAGATTTTTGTTTAATATCACATTTTTCTTAATCAAACATAGTGAACAACTTTGAAATATTTTTGGTCTTTCTATGTAATCATTTAATCATTATGTGCTCTTGAAATTTATAGATTCTTGTCTTTGAAGCATGCATTTGAATTTGATGACATCAAGAAGTCCCTCCTAAACTTTTTGAAAGTTGTTTGGGAAAGGGTGCTCAAAAATGTTACCTGCCTGTAGCTGTGGATCATATTGACTGAAAAGTGAAAATGTTACTTGCACTGTTGATACATGCAGCCACAGTCAATGTGTTGTACTTGCACAGCAATCCTGACTGTGGAGTGAACTGAGGTGATTTCTAACTGGGATTCAGTTCTGCTTGATGACTGAATTGCCTTGCAATTCTGTGGCTTTAAAAATGTAAATAGTATTGTGAGGAGAGAAAGCCAGCTTAAGCCAACTTTGCAACGTCCAAGGCCTTATATGCACTTGCTAATATGTATATTCTTTTAGAGAATTAGAAAATTAAAGCATTGGGCAGAACTGGTGATCAGAAAACAGGAGAATTTAGATGCAAAGTCAAGAGATTGTAAGGCTAGCATTGACGCCAGTGAACTCAAGTTAAGAATTTGTGTGCATTTGTATTATCCTCCTAGGGACAGTAGTGTATGACTGGTATTTTACTTAACATTTTGTCTCCAGCATTCTTTCTTGCAGTTGAGGGATAATTAATGAAAAGCGAATAAATTCAGTTATGCACAGACATTTTCTGATGGAATGAGAAATGTCTTAATCAAATAGTTTCTGTCAGTAAAACTCTATTGGCCTGAAATCTGAATTAAACTGTAAAGGAAATAATTGCAGTGAAATATTGCTAGCTGGAAAAATCTCAGGTTATTAATATTAAAGCATCCAAAGTTTATGAAAGTAACTTTATTTAATTTTATTGATTGATGAACCAAAGAAAACTAAATGGACAGAGTACTAGCATACAGAACAAACAGCTTGTTACTTGGATATGTGAAGTATTTGCAATGGTACCCTCAAATGCTGCACCATGAAGAGTTAAATGAAGAAAATCTGGTCAAGGTAGTGTATTAAAGTATGGCCTTCTCTGGTAAGGAAAGCTATAGATTCATTAATGTGACAGATTAATGGTCAAGTTACATATCATTCCCACATATTCTGTCCTGTTTCTGTCTATACATAAAGAACAGACACAGATTTATTGTTTCATTGCTCTTTTTCTCAAAGAAGTAAGTTTAACTAATCAGTCAAGTGAATGGACAGATACCTTTGTTTTACTACTTTGCACAGATGAGTCTAGAGGTCATCGGAGCATCCTCTTTGCCTGCTCTCTTCCCTTGGGAATTTCATAGATGTTTCCTAGTTTCTAATTGCCATTGTTCATTAATTATCTTCAGAAAAAGAGTTCAAAAAGTGATGTGAATCCTATCATATTTTTTCCATCAAACATTCAAAAGTAAAAAAGGTTATACATGTGGCCCAAAGTCTTATATTTTGTTTCTTGTATGAGGCTTTTGGCTGAGTTTGGGAAATGACTATGGAGTAAAACATAATTACTGTTGCTGCACATTAGAGCTAATATACTCAGACAGGATTGAAAGAAAGTATTTGGAAAATACTACTATTCCCATTTTTCAGATAGAAAGCTAAGGCAAAGAAAGATTAAATTATTTGCCCAGGAGGAATTCTGTAGGACAGTCAAGAACAGATATATTTGGAAAACACTCTGTATATGTTTGTTTTCCTGCAGAACTGTATTTCTTCTGATTGTAAACTGAAAATGTTTTACTCTGCAATATTGCACTATGAGGCACCATACTGAAACAGCTTTAGTTGCAACCAATAATAGTATTCCAGGGGACTGGAGGAAGGAAGAAATTCTTATGAAATGTGATTACAGTAACAGAGTTCTGGATGAAACTTTTGGATAATATAAATCAGTACAGCTCTATCGAAATGGACAAGAATGGACAATTCATGATGATACTTCAAAGTTGAGAGTAGTCTGAAATGTGACTATTGGGCAATGCTGCAGCAAATAATACACTAGAAAAGTTGTGTGTTTTGACAACAAGGCTTGTTTGGTTAGTTGTGTGTTTGTCAAGAATTTTGGACTCCTAACAATATGTTTCCCAGGATATTTTTAGGAATTTAATATGTTGCTAGCCATAGGTGATAAAATGTAAAACAGCACATACTAATGTAACAAAACATTAAAAACAAGAAAAACTTAAGAAGGGTGACTGGGAATTCCACAATAAGTCATGTCATGCTTTAAAATAAAGCAAACTGTTTATAATGACAAGATGATGAAAGTACAAAATAAAATCCTCAAAAGTGAATGAGGGCTCATTTGGGTACACTGTGACAGGTCAATATTAATGTCTGACAGCTCTTACAATGTCACTTTAAAAAATTACTCCACTATGACTTCCCTATCAATTGATCATGAGGTCATTTTTAGGGTCAGGAAGGGATTGTTCCATTAGCAAGTGTATGTTTGTGCTCTTTAATTGCATGCCTATTTGCACACTAGAGAGAAGTACATTAAAGACAGCATTTATTAACTTAAAGGGTGATCTGTTATGTTAATGGCTTCACTTCTGGTCATGTGCAAGTGGACTATAAATTAATAAATCAAGGTAAATGTATTATTTTCTGAAAAAAAAAAAAAAAAAGCAGCTAAGTATTTGGTGCCTGGTCTGTATGGCTCATATTAAAAGAATAGTCATTCCAGGTATATTTCTGGTATAACAGTCAGTCAATTTTAACATAAACTAAATAAATCTATTATTTGTACAATTTAAGTTTAGAAATCTTTAGGTTTTTTGAGATTCCAGAATAAAAATGTTGTATATAAAAAAACAGTAGAAGAAATAATTGATTTCTAATGTTTCACTGCTTTAGATTCTTGTTCAGACAGTAAATGATAGGCCTGAAAAAGAACCGGAGAGCAAGGTTGTCTTCATAAATCACACAGCTAGTTTTGGATTGGGTTTTGGCAGTCAAAAAGTAAAAGCTGCAGCTAGCAATTCTCTTCCATTAAAGAATGATAAGCTTTTTTCTTGAAACCAGAAATATTGTCGGTTAGCTTCATTTAGCCAAAAAAATGTCGTAGACCAGAAAAATAATGTGAAAAAGGACCATTCAACAGAAACATTGGACCAGGTCTTTCACAGTGGAATTGACACAGAAAAACTTTGAACACAGGTTATTCCTAGGGTATGAGCCTGCACCATACGTATGGGCATTGGCAGGCTGACCACTTTCAGTAGAGCAACTGGAGAGTAAAGTATTTTAGAACATCTACTAAGTACAGTAAGTACAGTTTGAGACATGATGGGATGATGTTTGTGATTTGTTTGCTTGAATGTGCTTTGAGATATTAATGACAAAACTATGTGAAAGATGGCCCATTCACAACCTGAAGTCCAGATGCACAAGTGACTGAAATGTGATTTTCATGCGGCTAGAGAGGAACAAATGGAAATACTTTAGAACTTAGTATGACTACCAAGTCTCTCTTTATTGTTGTGTTTTCAGCCAAATTGACTAAACTAGACTGACAGATGGCCCTTCGTGCCTCAAAAAAGGAAAGAACAAGAAGAGATAAGATTTATGAGCTTAGAATGAATGAAACTAGTTTAATGAAGTATTAATACTAAAATTAAAAAGAAAAGTAAATAGTGAAATAGATACAATATATACAAATACCAAGCTCCCAGAATGACAATCATGTTGCCAGCAGGCATTGGGAAAAGTCCCAGAATGGACTCGGTGATCAACAGGAGCTGGATTCCAGATCTGGAGTCAGGAACATATAAATCAGGATCAAAGGCAGATGAAGAGACAAGGTCCTCCTCGGATGTCAGCCATTGAGGAAAAAGAGTTGACACTTTGATCCTTCAGGTTTTATATGGAGCATGATGCAGATGGGATGGAATACCCCAGCTGCTCAGTTTTGGGTCACCTGCCCTGTCTGCTCCTCCCTACAGGTGTGATCCTTCCATGCTTTTCCGCTTCTGACGCTGCAATGGGGCAAAAAAGGGAATTACCTGACCTTGGTTGTGGTAGCAATAAGTATAAGCAGGTCTTATCACTGTGAGAGTGAACAGTTTCTGAACAATGTGCTGTTAATTTCAAAGTTTAGTTAGTTAGAAGAGGCCTAGCTGAAAAAATAGAATTGTGAAACAGAAAATTGGTTCGTTTTACCTCTAACCAGGACATCTATGTGTTTCTCACTCATTCCCTTTCCCAAGAAGGATATATGAACCAAAATAGGATCCAAAAAGGATATATGATCCAGAATAGGACCCAAAGATCTTAATTTCCTCTTCAAAAAGCTACCCTTATCTCACTGCTCAAAAAGAATCCATCACATCCTGAAAGAAAACCCCATATCAAAGTCTCAAGGTAAACAACACTCCTTGTATTTGCTCCGAACATCATGCACTACAGAAATATTTCAATATTGAAATTAGAAGTGTTGCTGTGCCAAGCTGTTGAATTTTATGACTATTTAAAATTTTAGTGTAGCTCACTCCCTGACCCTTGTCACTGGGCCTGAATCCAGCATAAAGCTCCAGACCATGTACCTTGGAAAGCTGACAATCCTGCTGCAGTTCTGCACTTCACATGTTGGGATTTTTTTCAATGAAAAGCAGATAGATTAGGGCCAATTTGAGGTTGAATTAGATAGATCGACACGATGGACAACTAGAATATAGAAATGACCGAAGAGCAAATATATCCTCAGGGAACACAGTTAAGTTACAAGATAGAGTTATTTGGCAAGTTTTTGATGCTATATATATAATTTTTTTTCTCACTGAAAAATATTGGCACTCTGAAGTGTGTATTTTTTTCCCAGAATTTTTTTTTTTCACAAGAAAAGACCTGGGACTTTTTTTTATTTGTTGTGGGGGGAAGGTGGGAAACAGAGCACAAGTGATGATGACTGGAGCACAGAGGTTAGAATAATAAATTTTTGTTTTATACCTTGCATCTTCCTTGATGCTTACCTTTGTAAAACAGAATAAAAACACATCCTTAGCTATCATTTTAGTCATGTTGGAACTTGTTGAATTCTTGACCACTGCAAGAAATAAAAAATGCCACATTTTCTCTCTTACCTTGTGAGACAGCAGATAACAAATGAGATTATTCCCCATATATATTCAGTATAAAGTATTTCAGTAGTATGTTGATGTTGAAAAGTCTTATTTAAAAATGGATGAATCTATTGTTTCTCTTTTCTCTTTTACTGGTTTCAGCTAGTGATTTAATTTGACTGGTAATTAAACACTAAGAGGTCTATCTGCTGCACTATTTTTAAAAGAGTGGTTTGGAAGTATTTGTACAGAAGTAATGAGATTGAAAATGTCTCATATATATGCAGGCATATATTTTACATCACTGTCACTATTTAGCATATTATATTAATGTGCACAACAAACACATGGTCTTATTGCTCGCCTGGCCTATATATCACTCCTACAAGCTGAACTGGTAGGCTTCTACTGACTCTACCTCTGATCTATTCCATTATTAAGGATGATTACAGATCTAAACAAAATAATAACAATATACAGGAAAATTATTAAATTACCACACATCAACGTTCTTTCAGAAGCCCAATTCCTTGTTTGCTAAATATATTTCCTGATAAATTACGAGTGATTTTCTAATGCAAAGAACCCAGCAAATATGGTGACATAATGTGCTGAAAAAAACTGAGCTATAGTGTAAACAACCAAGAAAATGTGGATGACTGATGTGGAACTAGTTAGCTGCTTCTGAGACTCACTGAAAACAAATGTTATGACTGTCTCTTGAAAATAATCTTATCAGGAAATGTGGATATACACATGTACAAACCTGTAGATGTCCTGTCAGACAGAAAGGATGCTATATTTAGATTGTATAAATTAAGATCTTTGTCATCTTGATTCTTCTTATATTCATTCTTTAGCCAAACTAGCATTTGAAAAAAAAAAACCCCTACTGTTTGGGATTGGTTTTTTTTTTCCATAATTGACTGTATTCTGTAGTATAGTGCTTTCACACAAATTTTTATATTACAATTTTACTCATTTTTGCTTTCTTGAGAGAAGCTGTTGTGTACTGCCTGAGGGCATTGTCCAGTAACATCTCATTTTTATCTCAGAAACATCCACATTTCAAGACAACATGTAGACAAATCCTGAACAAGGAGTGCCAAAAAGTGTAGTTTAGGGGGATGAAAGGAAGCTTTTCAGTTTGAAAAGTCATTAATTAAAATTTTAGAATCTTAAATTTCAGTAATCACAGAAAGTTGAAAACTCCTGAGATAAACTTCAAAATTTTGCTTCAAGAGAATGCACAGTATGAACTTGTTTATTAACTTATACTCAAGCTAGAATTAATACAGTGTTTTATGTAAGCAATCAGAACTATTCCCTGTAGTCTGAATTATAACTATCAAATACTTTATAAATTAATATCGCAATGTAGTCTGAATTCCAATATTTTTATTTTGAATAATAATGACTATGTTTAAAGATAGAATATTTCATAAGCATCCTGCGAGCTAAAAAATGGGTTTACAAGTTCTAGTACAATTTGATATAAAATATGATGTATGTATTTTAATAGATTTAACTGTTTACAAATATAGTATATGTCAAAACTAAACTTACAGTTTCCCATTATTATACTTTCATTGTCATTAATGATTACACAAAACCAGAAATAGAACTAAAGCAGGGAGTTGCATTCCTGTATAATTGGTACAACTGCATCTGCAAATGCAGGTGATGAAGTATCTTAACTACTGAAGCTAGATTTGATATCTCCGTACTTCTTACTACATTAAAAATATGACAAAAACTCTTGAAAAGAAAGAGGAACTGGCAAGACATACAATAAGTGGGACCTCTAGAAAATGTCCACGAGTAAATCACATGCAACATGAGAAGTGCAGACCTCTCCCATAGTTCACCTCCAAAATCACATACAGGTAAAAACAAATTTCTGCCACAGATCCTGATCTAAGAACTGGCCAAGTGACTAGTGGAAATTTAGCTCAATAAAAACACCGATGTATTATACTGGAAACTTTTTGATAAGTCTCTTACCAATCTAAGAAAAGCTTCTTTGAATACGTAGAAACAATTTATAAAATTCACAACAGATTTTTTTTAAAAATTAAAAAGTCTTTTTGAGTGCTGAAAAATGTTTTAAATACAAGATTTCTTATATATAGGGTTTTTTTTTTAAATTTTCACATAGTTAAGATATTTAAAAGAATGGCTATTGATAAAAAATATTTTCATTGCTCTGCAAAAAAAAAAAGTTATTTTCTCAAAAAATAACTTGTTCTGCCAAGAAGAAAGCTTTAGATAAAATAATTTCTACCATGTTTAAGTTAACAAATAGAAGATTTAGGGGGGATCTTATAAATGTGTGTAATATCTGATGGGAGACTAAAGAAGACTGAGCCACGCTTTTCTCATTGATGCCCAGCAGCAGGACAAAAGACAATAGGCATAAATTGAAATAGAGCAAATTTCAACACAACAAAAATAATTTCTTCTTTTAAGAGTTGCCCAGAGAGTCTATGTAGTCTTCATCTTTAGGGATATTCAAAACCCAGCTGGATATGATCCTGAGCAACCTGCTTTGAGCAGAAGGAAGGGATTGGGTACTCTCCAGAAGTCTCTTCCTGACTCATCTTTTTTCTGATCCCATAAAACTCCCAGAAAACCTACAACAGTTTTGCTTCTAGACGAGTAAGTTTAAAAAGAGAAGATTTATAAAAATTGTATATGCACACTTAATTCTCATAGAAGTCAAGGAGGCAACCCTATAGCTCCCCTCCTACCAAAACCTTGCCAGGCAAACCCAGTATAACTCCATACTAGCTAAAAAAGACAACAGTATGTCTTTAAAACTGCACGTGCCATATATAGGTAATTAGTATTTGTTTACTTCTGTTGTTGAAACATTTGAAAGAGTTGATAATACATATGTTCATGCCCTGGAATACTTATGATCTACAAAGAAAAGACAGAAAGTTGAAATATTGTTGCCAATCCTAATAGTATGAAGAGCTGAATACTGGAGCCATGAGGAGTTCGTTGTGCAGATGTCCACAACATCGGTGAGCTCCGAAAGACATTTCTAAAATCCTAAGTATTTAGTGCCTAAATTCTTACCAGAACCACCCAAACCACATGGGAAGTCTTTTTCAGAGCAAGAACTAAATTTCTCTTGACTCCATTCTGACTTTGTAAAAGCTTATTTGAGAAAGGCTTGATATGGCAAAGACATCTTTCCTAGGAGCCAGGTTAAAGTAGGAGTTAATTTGGTGTGAGCAGACCCCAAGTCACCAAAAATTTTCTCAGAATCTATCCTGACATTTTATTTTACCTTTTAAAGTATAGACATCAGTAGGCATCAAAAGTCTTCTGTTTAATAGGTGTATATTTAGGGAGCCACAAGCATATATATTGGAATAAGAAAGCAACACTTTAAACAACATAAACCCACAGCTGTTGAACAAGCCAGATTTAATACAGATATGAAGATAAATCTTCCCTTCTTGTCCCTGCAAAATGGGTCCTTTAGTCCTTTAGTTTCACCCCCTTTGTAGCTGGTCATGTTTAGTTTTGTCTTATGCAAGCCTTACAGTATTATGTAAATTACTAGAAAAGCATTTTGCTTTTCATCACCTTTGAGATATGTGAAAGATTTATTTGTTGCTACAATAAGACCCCCTGCTAATGTCAGGCTTGAGCTAATCCACCCAGATCTGCACCCACACCTACTCTAGCTCCCTTCAGATGCCGTTTTTTATAGTGGAGACACATAAGTGTTTTTACAGTGTGATTCATGTCCTCATAGACATGATTCATCTATATGTGGTTAGATGACTACACCATCCCTAAATAGTGTCTGTTTTTCCCTGTTTATTATAAAGAGACATGAGGATACACAGTTCAGAAGAAACTATGTGCACAGCAGATGTCTAAAACCAGAGTTAATGAACATACCTCTTTCAGCCTGCATCTACGCTGCAAGTCTACTGTTTTCCTCATTCTTACTTAAATTCAAACAATAGCACTATCTCACAGAATCACAGAATGATATGGGGTTGGAAGGAACCTCTGGAGATCATCTAGTCCAAACCCCCTGCCAAAGCAGGTCCACCCAGAGCAGGTTGCACAGAAAATTGTCCAATTGGGTTTTGAATGTCACCAGAAATGGAGACTCCATCACTACTAAAGTCAGCTTATTCCAGTGCTCTGCTACACTCAAAGTAAAGAAGTTCCTCCTGATGTTTAGATGGAACTTCTTATGTTCAAATTTCTGCCCATTTCCTGTTATCCTCTCACTGGGCACCACTGAAAAAAGACTGGCCCCAACCTCTGGACACACACCCCTTAAGTATTTATAGGCGTTGATGAGATCCCCCCTCAGCTTTTTTTCTCCAGACTAAAAAGACCCAAGTCCCTCAGCCTTTCCTCATAAAGAGATGCTCCAGGCTCCTAATCACCTTGTTGGTCCTCTGCTGTACCTTCTCCAGCAGTTCTCTTTCCCTCCTGAACTGGGGAGCCCAGACCTGGACACAGTACTGCAGATGGAGCCTCACCAGGGCTGAGTAGAGGGGCAGGATAACCTCCCTCATCCTGCTGGTCACACTCTTCCTGATGCCACCCCAGGATGCCATTGGCCTTCTTGGTCACAAGGGCACATTGCTGGCTCATGGTCATCCTGTTTTCCCCCAGGACTCCCAGGTCTTTTTCCTCAGAGCTTCTCTCCAGCAGATCAGCCCCCAACCTGTACTGGTACAGGTTCCTCCCCAGGTGCAGGGATCTGCAGAGATGTAAGATCTTCATCATCTTAATGCCCAGAAAAGACACAGACTTCTCTCCCCAGAAGATTTCTGAAGACCTGTATGAAGCAAAGAGAACAATACAAGCCTTATTTCCTGCTCCCACCTTGTCCCTACGCTCCCCACGCTAGGAGCAATCAGCAGCACACTGTACCACCGATTAAATGATCAGAACTCATCATATCTGTCAGTTGTCAAACCTGTATTTTATTAACATCTGTTGAGTCTGGCATCACGTGATAGGCTTTACTCAATTAGATTCACCCTTGTGTTAATTACACATTTGCAGTTACCTAACATTTAATTACTATCTCCAGTCCTTTGGTTATTGCCGTGTTCATTAACCGGCAGAATGATTAGTGTCTCTTGACAGAAACTGAGTTCTTATAGGTTTCTTCCTTGTCTATTAGATCATATAGAAATGAGTTTTTAGAATTTTGCATTGATTTTGGAATGTTTATTGACAGAAACATTGATTAATATACAATTATAGTGGTAACTATACTCATATATCTTGACACACTATTTTTTTCTCTTTCAGCTTCTTTTTACAAAAGAATATTTCCATGAAAAGGGATTCTTTTGTTCATAAAATAGGTCTGAACTTGCTACTTCTGTTTCTTAGTAAATTTTCCATTCCCAATAAACTAATCCAGTGTCAGAGTCTGAAATACAGCAGAACCAACAGCTTTGAAATCCTTACAATGCCAGACTCTAATAGAAATGGTTGGTAATTTTCCAGTGAAAATGTTTAAGGATATATATTAGGGAACATATTGGTTTCTCTAAGCCTCCATCTGCTCCAAAAGTTTTATTTTAATTTTCCCTCAAAGATACCTTACCAACATTTTTCCTGTTATCTCTTTGGCTTTCAGCAGCCTTCTCTGGTCTTTTTCATTAATGGAAACATATGGCCACACAATAAAATAAATATGCGTCTTGCTTTTGCATTTTAAGCCCTGGAAAACTCCCCAATCTGCATAGTTCAAGTCTTTCTCTGGCTTTGTCACACTGATCTGTCATTTGACTAATAGTTTCTGTTGTATAAGTTATTATATAAAAATCCATGTATTTTTTCTTTATTTAGGCAAAAAGAAGACTGTCACATTCACCAGCTTCCTTTTCTCCTTTCTTTTTAAAATTTATATATTTCTACAATGTCATCCGCATTAAAAATTGTTAGGAATATGTGCCCTCAGAATACTTTTTTTTTTAGATATTTTTCTTTTTTCCCCTTACTCTGTTCTCATTCGCTCTCTGAAACAGGTTTCTCTTATTTTCTATCAGCTAAGACAACAATTAAAGCTGCTGACATTAAATCTTAACTTTTACCCAAACTTTCCTTTATCCCTTGGGAAGAAAAGGCTAACTTTCCACATCTTTCTTTCATAAAGGTTGAGATGTTACCCTGACTCCAGGTAAATGACTCAAATCTGCCCAGACAGCCCAACTCATTCTGCTTTTCCCTTCAGGAAACTTTTTGAATATGTATCCTGTACAATTCCTTGATAACAGGCATACAGCCAGCACAATATCCTCTGGAAAATGCCTGCTCTACTTCAAAGCATATTCCCCTTAGATTCATGAAACTGCAACTTCCTTAAAAAATCCTCTGCCTTCTGCAAGGGCCTGATGTGAAGGGCTTTCAACATCTACACTTCCTTTACTGTAAGGAGCACCCAAATAGGGAAAAGTCTAGCTTCTGGAACCAGAGATATCATTGTTACTGGTATAAAGCTGCGTGACTGAGTGAGTGCGCGGGGAGAAGGGTAAATTTCACTTTGCAATTTGTTCATGCATTAGAGTCCGCACACATTAGCAGCCCACCAGATGTATCCCAGATATAGTGCATTTGTGTAATTTGTAAGGTTAGAATTACAGAATTAAATTCTAAACATGTTTAATAAGGCTGTGATTTTTTTTTGCAATTAATAGAAACAGATCAACTTATACTGAAGCCCAAATTAACTGAATTGGGAAAGTGTAAGTATTATGCGTTAAAATGCTAGATTATCCTTTTTGGGGGAGTATTGATAGCTGAAATCTCATGGTAAAAAATGACACATTTAATACAACCTTCTGTCTCACTTTGGGAAAAATACAAATCAGATAACCCGGTGCAAAAATATTATCAATTATACAAGGACCATGTTTTAGTGTGACTTTGAGTGAGTGTGTACCACGTGCTGAAAGACCAGTCTGGGCTGAGGGTCCGGATGGAGTGTTTTGTAGCTCCTACCGGTGCCCCTACCTGAGTTTCATATCTGCAGAAACCAGGGCACATAGGATGGTGCAAGTAGCATAAGTCCAAGCTTCACTCTGACATGCAAGTCAGGGTGCAAGATGATCAGGAGCCCAGAAGCTCTTATAGGCGACACAGTTCCCATGTAGCCCAAGCGAGACAACATATAAACACAAAAAGTGAACTCCGACACAAGGAATATGTCACCTTCTTGCCCCAAAGAAAGAATTTAAAAAATAGACAATGTAACACGTTTTTGGTGACTGTCAGTGATAGTAAGAAACTACCATATTGTGGGCACAACAGTGTTTCAAACCACACTTTTCCCATTTGGTTCTTTAAGAGGTGTGACTATTTCCACTGATGTTGTGGAGTCATTTGCACTAGTATTTATGGATCCTTTTCATTCCAAAAGGTGAATCTTTAGACATTTTTGACATATCTAAGGCAAATCACAATCACAGAATCTCAGGGATTGGAAGGGACTTTGAAAGATCATCTAGTCCAATCCCCCTGCCAGAGCAGGAACACCCATATCAGGTCACACAGGAACACGTCCAAGCGGGTTTTGAATGTCTCCAGAGAAGGAGACTCCACAACGTCTCTGGGCAGCCTGTTCCAGTGTTCCGTCACTCTCACTGTGAAGACTTTTTTTTCTCATATTTAAGTGGAACCTCTTATGTTCCAGCCTGCACCCACTGCCTCTTGTCTTATCACGGATGTCACTGAGAAGAGCCTGGTTCCATCCTCCTGACACTCACCCTTTACGTATTTATAAACTTTAATGAGGTCGCCCCTCAGTCTCCTCTCCTCCAAGCTAAAGAGATCGAGCTCCAAATAGATGTATAAACCTCTAATACAGAAGGGGAAATGTTAGAACCAGATTACATCCTTTACAGGCTGCCAGCATGAGTTCACAGGGACACCAGTCCAAATTCTACTATCTTTATACCAGTCTGATCATAAAGCATTGGCTAAAACACATAAAAGATGAAAATAAAGTGAGTA
This sequence comes from Nycticryphes semicollaris, assembly GCA_013400055.1. Taxonomy (NCBI): domain Eukaryota; kingdom Metazoa; phylum Chordata; class Aves; order Charadriiformes; family Rostratulidae; genus Nycticryphes; species Nycticryphes semicollaris. The sequence goes on along the minus strand of VXBJ01005738.1, from coordinate 1,064,551 downwards.
TTCACACTATGGGAAATATTAACTTTAGGTATCAGAAGACACTTCAGAGATCCCATGTTAACCTGTTACAGATGGTAAATCACAAAAGGAGCCACGCATTCTTCCTTGACTGTAGTAGAAGCATGGTTAAAACTAGCTTAATTTAAGCTGTGGTTATATGGTCACTCGAAGTCTGCATAAATCTCTGTAGCCATGAAGATGCACAGACAGTCTGTGCCTCTTCCCACACATATTTCAGAAATCCACATCTGAAATGGCTAGAAACCAAACTGACCGAAGTTAATATTCTAAGATTAGTTTTAGTCATGCCGGTTCCTGGATCCTATTCTGGGACCAAGTATCTACATGAAAGCTCTTGCTGACAGAAGGGAAGAAGTGAGAAATACCCAAGGATAAGAGGGAGGAGAGGACTGCCTCTTTGGACCATGATTTTATGTTCTAGTACCATGAATGTCTAAGAGAGGTTTAATTTACTTAAAGGCATTATTTAGCTTAGAGACATACTAATAATGTACATCTCGGTGGAACTGATTGTGGACTAAACTTCCAAAGGGTTCAGAACAGAACTGGTGTTTCATTACATTTAGGGAGTACTGCCAAATCTTTGTCCTTGATAAAAGACTTCCACCTGAAGCACAGGCATATTCATGATATAAATCTCCTGCCTGAACTATCAAAACACTTCATGCAAAGAAGTGTTTCTGTAACTCAAAAGGGAATCGCCAAAGGGTATATGAATTGCTGCAGCCTTTCTGACCCAGTTTATATGAAAGGTATTCAGATGTTACCCATCTGGGAAGTGGTTCATCCACTTTGATACCGTATTTGCTCCACTTTTGGTGGAGTGACTCACAAAGCATGCCTCAATGCAAGAAAGTATCTCACAAGCTGTAACTAATATTCAATAGTGTGTTACAGATGTCACCAGGCTCGCCTCTGTTGTGCTCAGTTTGGGATTTTTTGTGGTTGAAAAAGCAACTTTGGGTTTTTTTTTTTTTACATGTTGATGTTAAACCAGGCATTCAGGCCACTGGTCTACTGAGTTCACAACACTTAGAAGGTCCTCAGACTAATTCTTTAAACTCAGGAAATAAAACTCATGCCCTGACTTTGAAGCATCCCTGTTTAGTTTAAATATACATACTGCATGACCTGCCACTAGGAACTACAGTTAATCCTTACATAGCTAAAAAGTAGGTATTTTGCAGAAATTTTTCAGGGTGAAAAAAACCCCTAACACAATAACAAATGAAGGTCAATACAAGCGGTTTATGTAATCTATTTTGCTGAGGGCTGAATATAAGAAATCATATTTACATGGCAATGGGAATATATGGAGTTTAGCTCCTGTTCATCTTTCTTTCAGTCCCTGAGGTCAACACCAGAATATAGATCTTTAATATAGTTATTATGATTATTTATTTTTTATTTGGCACTGTTTTTTACTGTTTCAAGCAAAATATGAGCCTTGCAGTCCTTAACAATAATGAGCTCATGGTTAAAAATGGCTCCACTCTGAAACACAGCTGAAGTATTTTCATATACAGCTGAAGAACTTTTTATTATCCTCAGCATTATGCTTTCTCTATTTAGAACCAAATCCGTATGTTCTTACCTTTTTCCTCTTATTCCTTTTTACTCCCATTATAGAAAGTGTCATTTTTTTTTCTTCCTGAGAGATTAAGTTTTAAAACCAACTGCTTGAGTCGGCCTATTAATAATAATGTAAATGTTCACCCAGTAATGGAAGAATAAAACATTAGCCCCTTTTCATTTCCCTCAGAAAGCTTAGCAGTCCCAATTTTGCATTTGTTCCCTGAATTCTTGAGCTGTTTTGAATTTTAGCATCCAGTGACATAGCTATATTCAGCCTCTTCTGCTTCACCTAATGATGAATTCTATTTATTTCATTTCTGGTAATACCTAAAACAAGTTTTAAATTGATGTAGCACTCTAAGCTAATGGCTATTTTCAGTATTTCTTTATTCTGTGTTTATATAAACTTAAAACAAACAGTCTGAATTCATATAAGTGGAAGAAGCATAAAATAGCTACATGACAGATAAAGAGAGTATGAAACCAAATAAACCTCTAGAATAATTAAGTGTTCCTGTTGAAATATGCTGTTATTGTAGGAAGTGGAAAGTTAAATCACTTCAGAAATCCTTTGAGGTGAATTCACTCAAAGCTATTACAAACCAGGGTAAAATACACACATGTGCACAAACACATACAATACAAATACACACTCTATTTTACAGGATCTGTTAATATCCCTGGAATTACCCACAGAGAAGACACAGTAAAATAAAACACTATCACCAAGAACAGCGATTACCATATAATAAGAACATAGGTGTCCCTGATCAAAGCACACTCAGTAGAAAATTCTTTAGAAAAATTGAAATAAACAGAGGCCTATCCAAATTCTGTCGAGACCAAAACCTGAAACTCTGAAGCCTGTCTATTGCATCCTCCTCTGCTCCTTTTGAAATCCTTAAGGTAAGTGGCTACTCAAGTTTTACTTTTTTTCAGATCTCACATTGAAAACCCGAGGGTAAAGTATCTGGCTACTTCTGAGGTTTTTGGGGGATGAAAGGCCAGAAGGGTGTACCAGAGAGAGTGAAAGAGAGAAAAGGTGTGAAAAAAGAGGAAAGAACAGGAGGAAGGAAAATAAAGGGTGGAGGGGAGACACGGGAAGGAGAGATAAACTTGAACAGCCTCACAACTGTAGGACACTGGTTAAAATTCACAGACTGCCTCAGTGTGACACACGCTGCAGCATGCCAGGGTTACCACTTTATGCTTCCTAGTGGGGGGTTATTTGTACACTAATTTTTGCTTCTGCTTCCTTGTTCCACTGTTGGTAGACCAAAGGGCAAATTATTCATAAAAAATCTAAAAGGAGATAATGTAGACCATTAGATTGTCCTGTCATTAGTCTATATCTCTGTGTGTCATTAGCAAACAACCAGAAACAGAATCTCTGTGTGCACCTACTTTTGTTTCTAAGTATAATATATAAAAAATAAGAATTGCATGTGGCAGGTAAAAGATTTAACAAAGAATAAACAGCATGTTATAGAACATATTTTCAAAAGGAATTAATATGTCTGCTAAAAATTCAGGAAATTTTAAGTTTTCATTTTTATATTGATTTCCAAAAGCTATCTAATCAACTGAGAATATAAGAGAAACAACAGCAAAATCTAAAATAATTGCTAGTTGGATATTTAGTCATGTCAAGGCAAGAAGCCACTACTGTCTTTGAGATTTTAAAATAGAAACAGAGCCCACTTATTGCCTAAGAGAAGAATTAGGTAAATAGAAGTGGAGTCCTATCACTGGCTGACTGCATGACAGTGGTGTATGAGCAAGGGTTTCTACCACTCCACTTAAATGAAGTTAAAGTGCCTCCTCCCCCAGCTCTGCACCTGCCGACGTGAGAGGTGGCTCCATCGTCAGCTCTACCCTTGGGTACATAAGAACCAGTACTCCAGTTCAAAACTGCAAACTCAGTGAAGGTCTGGGCTGCTGTTTTACTTGTGCTCATTTGAGCTTTCACTGGCATGAACTCTGAGCATCCTATTCCACCAGCTTATAACAAAACCAGACTCTTTGCCTACTTCTTGTTGAAATGACTTGCAGGACAGCATGATTAATAATTGCTCTGTGGTCCAGTGACAGGAAAGCTCATCAAAGATATAGAGGACAGTTTTAATTACTTTCTCTTATGAATATTTAATAATGAATATCTATTTATATATCATGGAGCAACTCCAATGGGTACAATGCCAACCCTGAATAACTAAGGAGACAGAGCACTTTGGAGGACAAGACAGAAATTCCTATCCATGTTTTGGGTTTATTTAGGCAGTAAAGGGACTGAATCTTAATTGTTCTTATGCTCTGAGAGTGCAGAGGCCATCAAACTGTAAGCTATTTTGTGTGTTTCATAAAATACAGTCATCTTGTTTTGACCAAAATTCCATATTTGCTGGAATTTAGTAAGTTAACATGTTTTCACCAAATTAATTTGGTTTAGAAAATAACCGACCATCTCATTTCATCTATGACAGTAGGATAATCTCTTTTATTGCGTTTCGATAATGTTTTGCTCAGTGTTTTCTGTTAAAGGCTCTTTGGTTGAGCACTGGTATTTCCTTCCCAAACATACATTCGAGTTTGTGTTCCTCAGGGAACAGGAGCAGTCTCCACTTGGAATTAGGCATTGAAATAGACAGATGTATTACAATACTTATAAACTGTCGTTGGATTAAATAGACACTAGTTTACATCGCATTTAAACACTTTGTACCATACTTGCTTTAAGAGGGAAATGAGCTTATGACCCTTAAAAATGTCTAATTTCCTACGATTTATGCTTAATGAATGGAGAATAATGGAAGCTACTCCAAGAGGAGACATTAAGAGAAGCTTTTCCTGTCAAGGTGGATATGCAATTGTTTGGGGCAGAAGCTTCAAAATTAAAATAGACTTCTGTTTTTTCCCTCAGTGTTTTAAGCCAATTTGACATGGTTTTTAACCCTTTTATTGATGAGAGTGAGTGTTGCTTTCCATTTGACTCCAGTCCCCTTCCCATAAAAAGACAAAGTGCCACACTTATAACTCCTCCGGGAATTATGAAAGTACAATTGACAATACAATCCCCTCAGGAAGATTAGGACCCTATCTGATGCCGGCTTCAACATTTTATAGTCTTACAACCTGACTTCTTGATGAAAGTCAAAGCAAAATATTGCTGAAGTAGGCTTTATACAAAAGCATTCCTACGTTAAATATTCAGAGTTCATATCATTGGAATGTATTATAATGTTTGAGGTGATTACTTCACCTACTTCATGGTACTTTGTAGGGAATGATGTTTCTGATATATCTATAGAAAGAACATAGACCTGGTGGAAACATCCAGTGAAATATCCATTTAGTCTAGAGATGGTGTTCGACAACCTTTGTAGGTGTATATGCGAAGGGTTTATTTTTTCTTTAGTAAGCACATCCTACATTACAATTCTTGTAGGTAGTGATTTTTGTATATGGCAGACTATTTCTATTTTTAGGCTTATTGGTTGCTAATTCTTAGTCATGGAGCAGGTCTCTGATAGTCATTCCTAGAATGCACTATCTATCAGAAATACAAACTACTGTTATCCTAGCGGGTTTTTATTCAACTGTGTCAGTCTCTGAGCTTGCCTGCTTCTCTTTCCTTGGTTGGGGCTACGTCATTCTCACAGGGCAGGCTTTGGCAACGTGTACACGTATCATAAGTATGACCAGGTGTGGTTAATTATTCTATTACCAAAATCCCATCCTGCTTCCTGTCCATGAGCTGAGAGCCCTCTACATCATTATCAAAGACAGGGAGGCAAAGAAACATCTGAAATACGAACAAGAAAAAAGAATAAATGTTCTTCTGTTACAACTTAGCTCAACACCAACACAGTCATTCTTATATCAAATAAAAATGCTAGGAAAAGTTCAAACATGGGTGGGTATGGAGTGAAAAGTGACTTTCTTTGTTTATTTTAAACCAACTATGCAGCTTTCACATAATTCAGCAAAATCATATCTGATGATGCATGACAGAGAGCTTAAACTTGATGATACAGCCTGCTCCTTCTGTTTAATGCTTGTGCCTCATTTGCTGTGCTGGTCACAAATGTCTCTTGCCCTTCTTGGAAGGGCCTTGTGATTGCAGAATCATAAAGTAAGCTTCAGGAGGTCTCTAGTCCTAGTCCAAACAGTGTCAGCTATGAGATCAAGCCAGGTTACTCAGTGCTTTATTTCGTAATGTCTTGAAAATCTCCAGGGATGGAGACTACACAACTTCTCTGGGCAATCTGTTAACTACATGTTTTTGATAGGAGAACAGGTAGGTGTCTACTTCAGTTCCCATTGAAGGCCTTTCAGCAAACCCCAATTTTTATCTAAAAGTTACACCTGCATGTTACTCTGCATCCAAGGCATGGGCCTAAGGTAAGGGTACAGTCCCAACACCATCTTTGCAATGAAATATAACCGCTTGCACAGACCTGTAGAGAAACACAGAACCTCATGAAGACAGGCATGTCTTGGGAGAATGTCTTCCCTCCCTTCCCTTTGGATAATCATTAACGGGAGTTCAGACAGTGGCTCAAATGGGGACAAAAATGAAATGAGTGGTAGAGCATAAACACTAAAGAGGTTTAAAAATGAGACTCATGTGTGATTTAAATCTACTCTCCAGTAACCATGAAAAGAGGTTTCTTTACTGTGATATACTTATTTGATCATAAATATGGACAGAGTCCAGAATTCTTCTGTTTGTGCTACAAATTTTGTTTATTTCAAAGCCATTTTCCATGGTTAGTAAGGTATGTTAAAAAAACCCCCCAACAAACAGCAAATACTGTGTTAAATTCACATGGGACCTATCTAGGAAAAAACAGCGTGCCTTTCCCTAGACTTTTAGAGTCTCCGATTTATGAATAGACTCTTTCATTTCCTGACTTGCTTAGTTTATTGTTTTGGTTTTTTTTTTTTTTTTTTTTGGTTTATTAGTTAGAAGATAGGAAAGCTTATTAATCAATAATTCAACTGGACAATTGGTAAACATTTTAAAAGCTAAAGAATCATCCTTAAACATTTAATCTGTGCTAAATTTCTGTAGGGAATCTATTTTTATGACATCTTTTCAGAGACTGGTTTGAGATTGCTGCAACTTTTGTGGTTGATTTACATCAGTTAAGTCAACCACATTCCATTAGCAGCACATGACAGCAGTGCAAGAAGACCATGAATAATAATTGCTCTTAGGTAATTTAATACTTCTACACACTCGTACACTTAGTGTTCTTTACATTCTCATGGCACCAATATAATCTGCCTATTTTGTATCACCAGAAGGGTGTGTGGAATTTCCTCAACTTTGAAATCTTGATCAGTATATCTCTTCCAGATGTAAAACCACATAAAGATATGGGACAGCATAAAAATATCAGCTTGATTGTCCTGAAATTTAGAATGGGAAGTTATTATAGCTTTAATAAAATTATATTATATAACTGACATCTCAATCTTACCTGAGTACAGAAGATAACATTATTGTGTAAAACAGAGCATGTGTGAGCTGAGGTCACTCTGCACTTACATGCGTGCAGAAGGGATTAATTTTATTTCTTAATGAAGAAATGTAGGGATATGTCCAAAACTGGTCTAAAATCTCAAACTGTCCATTCAAGCTCCGACTACCATCAACAGCTAAGCAGTTGCCCTCTACATGCTACTCTTGCCTGTGTCACCAAATATGTAATCTTACCCATAGTCATAGAACTACCTGTTCCTTAAGGTCAATCTGCAAATGATTCAATTCCAGTTCATGGGAAGGGTTTAATCTCCTGTTGCAGAAAATGCATTAAGAACCCGGCTAATAAGATACCACACAAGTGTACAAACTTTAACCACTTTTTTCATTCTTACATATGGTCAATGATGTAACATTTGAAGAATTCATTCAGAGTTAAAGTGAAGGATGGAGACCACACTGGAGGAGAAAGGAATGTGGCCACTCCTTTCCATCTCAAACAGTAACAAGCATGTGAAGACACCACAAAATGCCAGAAAAAAGTTAAATTAATGTGTTTTTCATTGACAGGATGTAAGAAATTATAACAGAATTAAGGCAGAAAACAGTCAAACCCTGTGTCTTTCTCATTTTTTCCCTCCCCCATATTTGCAGGTACCTGCTCCAGGCAGGAGTCTTCTAACCCATCTCTAATTAATACTTCACCTAATCTTCTTGTAATACTGTTAATTGTTCACAAACAGGCGATTCAATCAGCACTGTGCTAAAAGGCGAAGCTTTATTCTCTCCACTATTTTGTGCTTTGACACAGGGAGAACTGAGGCAACTATGTCCCAATTGCTTTGTTTCCATGTAATTTAACAGCAAGACATTATTTTCTCATAAGAGGTTCTTTGAATTTTTACTGCTAATGAATAAATTAACTAAAAAGGTTAATCTGCCTACATGTTTATGAAACATTATGCAAATTGCTCTCAAAAAGGTTTAATGGTAATTGAAAGCAATTGAAAACCATGGTACATTTCACTCAATTTTATCTTTTTTTTTTTATTTAAAAAAAAAAGTATAAAAATTGTACTCCTTTGAAATTTTACAGATGTGTAGGGCAAGAGATCATTTTTATAAATTTAAAGTAAAGGAAACTTTCTCAGAAATTTTCAACTGTCCAGATTTCCAAGGTTATGGGAATTCAATTTAAAGTAGATATGAATGGTGTGCACCTTAATATTTTAGTTACTAAACAAATAATATATTATTAGCACACTTTAAAGAAATTGACAAAATGTTGGTCATACCATTTTTTTTTACTGAGATGGTCTAAGATCTACTATCCACTCCAGAGTAGTCTTTACTACATTTGAAACTCAAGGTTCATGCCTTGAACGAGATGGTAACTCTTTTAACACTTAAGCAATTCGCTCAGTTTCCATGGCTGGTCTCAGGGATTCCATTAGATCTGGTCTCAGGGAGAACAGACATCTTTAGAAGTCCAAAGTAGGCCTCAAATTCCATCTTTGTTAACAACCAGTCCTGTCTTTTTGAAAAAGAGTGGAAGGATAAGGAAAGAGTAGAGGGCCAGAAAGAATGGTTCTAATGTAGCAGAATTAGATCGTGTAAGTGTTTATAAAAGATGTTAATGGAAAACAAAAAAATAGGTCCCTATATAAATGCCTGTATTCAAAAAAGGAAAAAAAAAAGAAAAGAAAAAAGAGCTACTTCTCTAACGTCACTTGTATTTATTTCATCAGTGTGTTGTTGCCTCTTTTGTCTGGATTTCAAAACAGTCTGGATATTTTTTATATGAGGGAATGAGATGCATTTCTGAAGGACAATAACAACCTTACCTGGGAAATTAATGCTTGTTTTGCCTAACAGCTAAGGTGCTTTTGACTCTTATGTAGGTTTTTACATTTTAGCAATGAAATGGTCATTTTTTCTGCCTACTCTTTGACTTAGGCTTTCCTAAAAACTTATAAAAAGACACAGATAAAAACAACAAATATTTAAAAAAATGTTATCAATGTTATCTCATTAATTTTTTGTGAATGTGTTAATCTGGTGTGATTTTCAAAACATTTTCTTTTTTGAGTTGATAGTTTCCCTTTATTTTTACTTTATTTCAGTCAGTTATCCTTTCTTACCTCTGCTTTTCCTGTAGTGGGCAGGAATTGATTAATAGAAGAAGAAACAGATGAAAAAGTAGAAGAAAACCATTAGTTTGTTGTGAATATATTCAGTGTTATGTAAAGTATCTACATCTACATAAAAATGCATTTGAAAATTTTCAAGCGGCTTCATTTGCAACTGTTTCCTTTAACCATCCCTGCTGGATGTCCAAGATTAGTTAGCTGCACTGAATGCTGCTCAGAGCTCTGTCGTATGTATCTTTCAGAAAGTAAAAATAGTGCATAATGAGTGTTTGCAGTACATGCAATCTGTGCAAAACTGCCAACGGACTGAACAGTAAGGCATTGTCCTTGAATTAAGAGTTCTCAACTTTGCATGGTTGCAGTGGAGATCAACAGAGCCCGTTAAAGGTAGCACGACTCTGAAGAGGCAAGAGCTGCACATCCTGCACCAGTGGCCTTGTCTGGGCATCTCACTTCCTCTGTTGCCTCTAGTAGGCCAGAGCTACCCACTCCTGCATTTCAAAACTTACTGCAACCTTGCCATCCTCTTAACTTCCACTGAAGGGCAGTCTTGCTTAAGGACTTGAAATATATGTCATCTTTTCAAGTCTCCTAGAAGATCCTGCTATTTGTTGCCATGTGAAATGGAGATCAGTTCTCACTTTCTATTAATATGTCAAATGAGAGTTCGTTAAATTCTTTTATATCTTAATATGCTTTTAGTACAAAACTAGCAAACAACATAAGAGATTTTTTCCTGCTCTTTGGAATTCCATTTTTAAAAAGCCATTGGCATTCTTGTTCCAACTGCTATGTGGTGACTGTCATAGCCAGATGTCTCCAACCATGTTTTTCTGATTTCTCCCACAAATGTTTTAGAAGACATTTTATATCCTTTTCTTCTTGCATTTGAATAGGCTTTGTAAATTATTAGTGTTTCTATTATTTCCTCCATGCCTAGCTATAAACGTAAGTCTCCCATCCTTTATCCTCTACTGTGTGGTTTTGTTCTGCTTTTATAAATTTCACTATCCATTTCCCTGGTAATTCCAAACTGAGTTAGTTTGAGCACAGAGAATCAGAAATCTGATTTGAAAAAACTGTTTCAAAAGAGATCTTAGCAATGCATTTAATATTAATAATACTTCCCTTTAAGAGTTCATCATCTGGTGGAAAAAATTTCTCAGTAACAAGTGAACTGTGAACTATTCAGAGATTCAGGGAACTGATCCTCTTTTTCAACCTGGGTAAAAGTAGATTCCTCCATTTCCCACATTGTAAAGCACTGATATGTCCATGAATATAAATTAGAGAAGACTTAGTGCTGCTCAGATCTCAACATCTTCTTGTGGAAGGTGGTGAGGATTCCTGGTGCACTTCCCAATTTGACAACTGCCTCGCTGCTTACACAAGAGGATAGATGCAAAATCAGGAACAAAATGCCAGGTTATCATACAGTGGATAAGTACCTAAAGGCTCTCTTCAGGACACAGGCCTTCACATTTGTGGTATGAATCACCACAGAATATTTATTTCTCATAACTTTTACAGATTTACAGCATTTTCTACTTCTGCCCATGTCAGAGAAATACATATGAGAAAGCTTTCTTTCAACCATTCTTTCCCCAGAACTGGCTTGGAGCCAAATGTTCATGGTTCCACACTGGTGGCAAAATGCAGCCAAGTATTTCTCCAGTTTCAAGAGGGCAAAAAAGTCTGCTCTATTTAGTGCTCGCAATCCAGATGACTCTTGACTAAGCATAGCAGAGCTTGTCACCTGGTCACTCCTTCCTCCTTTACGACTTTCTGGCAATCTGGTGGGAAAACATTCACTCGCTTCCAAATCAAGATTATGATTTGTTATTTGTGGTTTATACTTTACCTTGTTGCAGGCGGTGAAATATACTGCCCTCTGTGCTTTCCCAATAGTCAGTTGTGTCATTAGTCATTTCTGTAGCAATATAGCCCAAGAAGCAGTTAAAAGTTTTAAAAGTAGCACCTCTCAGGCCACGAGGATTGTTTTCCACTCCATTGCAGTGTTTGGCACACTTCAGAGGCATGAGGCTATCTGGCCAATTTTCACCCGAAGATCCGGAGAGAGGACTAGACCAACCCACTGATTCCAGCTGGAGACCCAGGAGATGTCGTGGAACCGGTTAGTTAGACGTAAAGTGCACAGCAGAGAAGTGACCTCATCATTTTTCTTCATGAAATGTTTCTATTCCCAGAAACAACAGGCCTGGAAAGCAAAGAAAAGCTGTTGGAGAGGTTTGTTATACAGTCATAAACAGGTAGCATTTACCGTCAAATACGTAATCAGTCTGAACTGAAATGTCAGACTTTTCTCAAGACTTTTCATCTCACTTCTTACCTCAAAGACCAGAACTCCACCTGGAGTACTGTGTCCAGGTCTGGGCTCCCCAGTTCAAGAAGGAAAGGGAACTGCTGGAGAGGGTACAGCAGAGGACCAAGATGATTAGGGGCCTGGAGCATCTCCTTATTAGGAAAGGCTGAGGGACTTGGGTCTTTTTAGCCTGGAGAAGAGAAGGCTGAGGGGGGATCTAATCAACACCTAGACATACTTAAGGCATGGGTGTCAAGAGGATGGGGCCAATCTTTTTTCAGTGGTGCCCAGTGAGAAGACAAGAGGAAATGGGCACAAACCTGTACCTAAGATGTTCCATCTAAACATGAGAAGAAACTCCACTCTGAGGATAGCAGAGGCCTGGAACAGTATGCCCAGAGAGGTGGTGGAGTCTCTGTCTCTGGAGACATTCAGACCCCACATGGACAATTTTCTGTACAACCTGTTCTAGGTGGACCTGCTTTGGCCGGAGGGTTGGACTAGATGATCTCCAGAGGTCCTTTCTAACCCCATGTCATTCTGTGATTCTATGATTTACAGCCAAACTGTTATTTTTAGTAAATTAATTTCTTGTTTTAAATTCACAGAAGCAGAGAAAAAGTGACTTATTTTCTAAGTATTTTTGTCATTTCAAAAATGTTAAGCATTTGGTTGTTCTACTTTCCCTCAGGCCTGAGAACTCTTATGCCAGGTAATGCCCAAGGGAAAATTTTTACCTGCTGTTATAATGGGAAGCCTGGCAAATTTAACACACTCAATTAGATCTCATTTCTGTGGTTATTGGACACATTTCAGTCTTGACCATCATACCCTTTTAAGCTCACATGGCTCACAATGTTACCCAGGACAATATTATTGCAGAATGTTTTAACAGCCTCCGGAGAGAGAACTTTAGCAATGCAGACAAAACTCTAGATACTTTAAATATATTATTTCTATTTTTATAGGGATTAGTAAAGTTATTTGAATAAAATAAGAACGAGCTAAGGTTCAAGACTTGTTTACAGATTTGGAATTGGTCAGATAAATTTCCGGTAATTTTATAGGCTCTTTCTCATTGTCATTTTATTCTTACTTGTATCTCTCACAGGCTACCTTCCACTTCAGTGCAATATTGCTTCAAAAAATGCTGTGTACCAGCTGGGTCAAGGTAAAAATACTTTCTGAAGAGAATGTCCATAAATATGCTGGGCACATAAACTAAATATTTCCATACATTTTGCTCTAATTTCTAAATAATGGCCTTAATGCAAAAAACAGGCAGCAATATCAAGAGAGACATTTGGATACCTAAATCAGGAATCAAATCACAATACATATAAGTTACCATTAAAAAGAATAGAGAACACTAATCATGTACAGTACCCATTTCCCATTTTTAGTTAATTCCTGGAGGTCTGAGCAGCTTTCACCACACAATTCTTTCCTCTAGGCCTGAGTGGGCTCTATATAGTGGGTGGTGTCACATCTAAATTTCTTAATTGTACAAGCAAACCCAACTCACATTTCTGTCACTGAATTTGGAGCCTCACTTCTTGTTTTGTGTAGTGTTCAAATTCTGCACATGGATCTTACATTCTTAAAAACAAAACTTGGATCTTGCCTGTAGCATTCAAGCCTTGAAAATGGAACAAGCTTCAAATTCTTCTCCATCCCTCCATCCCTTTAATTTCAATTCTGCACTCAGCTTTCATAGAGCTAATGAAATGGCCCCTAATATTACAAAAAAAAAAAAAAAAANNAAAAAAAAAAAGGCATGGCATAGGTGTAAATCCCTAGAACACAGTATACAGAGAGTCAATGTACAAAATTTAACACTAGTGTAAAGTATGCAATTAGGCACCTTTAAAAATCTGATATGCAATTAGTAAGCATTTCACAGTACCAATCAATACAAGTAAATGAAGCTAACAGTTCAGTGTAATCATGTATCATCAAGTCAAATGCAGACTGACATGCTATACCAGACTAATTTATTTCTGCTATTGATTTCAATGGAAGTTTTTTCTGTTGACCTATATATGCTACGTTTAATTTAGTCTGTAGAGATTAAGAGCCGTAGAGGTTGACATTGAATCAAGTGATCATATTCCAAATGAGCATCACAGATTGAATTTTTATTTCTGAATACTTAAGTAATCAGGAATCCGTTATCTTGTTAATGATGTGGGGTCACTGAAAATAAATTTGGAACACTGGATTTCTGTTTTCCAGGAAGTCAGAACCCCAGAACCGTTCTCCCCTGCTGTGCTGCATGTGAAATGAATGGAAGTATTATTTTTTTTTTTCAGTTGTCATGCTTGATATTTAGTGTGAAGGTAGGTAAAAGAAAAACAGAAGAATCTATGACTTTATAGCTGAAAGTTATATATTTGGTTCTGATTTCTGGTGCATGCCACAGTACGGTTGACAGCCATGACTCACTCACCACTCAAACTAAATGCAACAGTGTGTAACTGGCCTAAACAAAATAGTACTTGAAAGGAACTTCTTCGCTATGTTACTCACAACCCATTCTCTCATCCTTCCTGGATGGAATTTTTAGTAGGGCCTGTTGCCATAAGACAAGTGGTAATGGTTTTAAACTAAAAGAGGGTAGGTTCAGACTAGATATAAGGAAGAATGTTTTTTATGATGAGGATGGTGAAACACTGGAACAGATTTCACAGAGAGGTGGTAGATGCCCCATCCCTGGAAACATTCAAGATGAGGTTGGACAGGGCTCAGATCACCCTGATCTAGTTGAAGATGTCTCTGGTCATTGCAGAGGCTTTGGACTAGGTGACCTTTAAATGTTCCTTCCACTTCAACCTGTTCTATGATTCTAAGAGTGTTTCTTAAATATGTCCTTATTGTCATTCATCTTATATATAGGATATTATCCTTTTAGAGCAGAAGTCATCATACACAGATCTGACAGAAAGCTGTCACAATGCAAAAAGTAAAGAGCAGCAATATCTTAAATGTATGCTCCAAAAGAAATTTCTTTCCTTTTGTACATTTTACAGTGCTGTGTCTGTAACAGGGTTTCAAAATAATTACTCCAAGAGGACGTCTTAAATTATATTTGGAACATCCCTTCCAAAAATCCAGTCTAATGAAGATTGCCCAAGTATTAATCTTGCATGAAAAATCATTGTCATTCATTGTGACTATGTTCCTTCTATGTAGCCCACTGCAAGAGCAGATTAGTATTTAAATGAAGGTATAGAATAAATAGGAAAGCAAAAAGAAACAGAAGGGAGGACAGCACTAAGAATGCACAGCAATGCTATAACACCATATTCTAGTCTACTTTACATTATAAGGGCCCTGTGCTGAACTGTCAATGGTTTTCTGTCTGGGTCTATCTGGGTCTATCTAACCTAAATGGCTTGTGGCTACTCCAGAATGAACTTAAATCATTTTTAATAAAATATGTGCAAAGGATAGAGTGGAAAACAACAGAAATGATGAGATTTTCACAGCCACATAACAGTAAGTTATTTGATTTCTCTGAAATTCCCGACGCAGAGCAATTCCGTTCTCATTGTAGAATGTTGCCCCGCAGCATGCATTAGAGCTGTCGCTCTGCTGTTTCACTTCTAGTGCATTACATATGTGTACAATATAGTTCTGCTCCCTGAGGTTAAATTTTGCTCATTGTACAACCAAGACCCTGAGGGCTAACACACACAGTTGAGGAAGTATTATTCTGTCAATTTTGCTATAGAACTCTATCCAGCTATGTGATGAAATTCTTGGTTTACTGTCCTACTTGCGTATGTGTTCTTTCCCTGAAACAGATTATTTTAATATTGTTCAATTTCAAAGGTCATTCCTAGGTAAAGGAATGGACACTTTGCCTCTGAATAGCATTTTCATGCTGCATAAAAAAAAAAAAGAAAAAAAGAAAGAAGAAAAGAAAGATGGAAACAGACATCAATAACTTTTTCTAATCTACAGTAGGCATTGTCTGTTTGACTGAGTGCTGCGGTCAATACTA
The DNA here is from genome assembly GCA_013400055.1 of Nycticryphes semicollaris. NCBI lineage: Eukaryota > Metazoa > Chordata > Aves > Charadriiformes > Rostratulidae > Nycticryphes > Nycticryphes semicollaris. The sequence continues at coordinate 1,048,988 of VXBJ01005738.1, read as the reverse complement.
GCAACACTGATACCCAGATTCATCATGCATATGAGTTCATATCAGATACACAGATTCAATGTTTTTGATGTATTTGGCACAGCCAAAATCTCTAAGATTAAGATTATGGACTCCTATCAAATTAAATAGCTAGTTGCTATTAGCAGCGGCCCTCAGCTATGTCCTTTTACAATTCTTTTACATATATAGTACATTCCATGCTGTATGTCTTATGTCTCAGTGATAAACAGAAAGCATCAGACATGCCAAAACAATGTGAAAGGTTAGCTTGTGCTACATTAACAAGGGTAAGCCATAAATAAAACAAAAAGAACATGATGGAAGACATCCATCTTTAAAATGAAGGGGTAGCAGGCATCTGATATATTCAATTGCAGTACAGGACAGGGGAAATGGTGCATGTCCGACACAAAGTGCAATGAGATTTTCAATATTTATGTAGAGCATCTGTAATTCTATTAGTGACTGGACATGAAAGTTTTTCTATCCGTAAAAGTTTTCAAGGAATGTATCTACATTAGAAGAAAGAAGGGCTGAATTAAGCATTAATTTATTTCAGACTTCAGTCTCTAGTCCAAGTGTCCTAACCTGGGGCTTTGCAAGTTTTCTGGTTTAATTTGGGGTTCTTCTTCCTCCTTTTTCCTTTTGTCTAAGTGAGCTAATCTTTTTGTAAAGAATCCTGAAAGGTTGTGTTGTATTGTGTATTGTATATTAGATGTTCCTATAGAATTGTTCTTCTGAAAACCAATTAAGTATGAAATAAGAAAGTTCAGGTATATCAATTAACTGTGTTGTGATTTGTGTATTTTGATTGTTGATTAAAGGGGACATACATCAGAAATCAACTGGGACAACAGTCTTGTGATGGAGTAATGAAATTGTTTTGCCTAACATAACCTCAATAGCTTTTTGCAATGTTTAAAATCAACATATATGAAGGACTGAAATAAAAAATTGTGAGCAGATATACTGTAGTAGAAACAAATATTGCCTCATCTATTCTCCCTAATTTTATTTTACAGTAATGTACCTTCATATAATTGCTTTATTTATGACAAATAACTTACCACCCTAGCTTTCAAGAAGCTTGCAAGTTATTCTAGCAGAGTCAAAACAACTTTTTTTTTCTCTAATATATTTGACATTTCAACGAAAATTCCTTACCAAATATGCAAAATTATACAGAGGAAACAGATTTCATCATCTCAACCTTACCTTCTGTGTTGTGTGGTTTCAGTATTCTGTCCTGGTTTCAGCTGGGATAGAGTTCATTTTCTTCCTAGTAGCTGCTGTGTTTTGGATTTAGTATGAGAATAAAGTCCACAGTATAGCTGAATGATAACCTTGATCCTGAATCCAGAGCTGATAATCAGTACAACAAGGAGCAAGTGAGATGTTACGCAACACAGTTCTGATAGCAAGCACGACAACTCTGAGAACAAATAAAACAACATTTTGACCAGTGACTAGTAAACTAATATAATGGATATTCATAACAATTTTTTTTTAACATGCTCTGGTCAGATCTATCATTACCTCAACCGATCAAGCCACACATTGGACACCATAAAAGGACTGTTGTGGTTTAACCCTGCATGCAACTGTCCTGCTTTGAAGTAAAACAGAATTAATTTTCTGTTCAGTAATTTTACTTTTTTAGCTAGGTTTCTTCTAACTAACTAAACTCTGAAATTAACAGCATATTGTTCAGAAACTGTTCCCTCTCACAGCGATAAGACCTGGTTATACCAAGAAATGGTGCAGAGAGGCCCTTGCTTATACTTATTACTAGAACAACCAAGGTCAGGTAATTTCCTTATTTGCCCCATTGGAGAGTCAGAAGCACAAAAGCATGGAAGGATCACACCTGTAGGGAGGAGCAGACAAGGCAGGTGATCCAAAACTGAGCAGCTGGGGTACTCCATCCCATCCACATCGTGCTCAGTATAAAAGCTGAAGGATCAAAGGGTCAACTCTTTTTCTTTGTTGGCCAACGTCCATGAAGGACCCTGTCTGTTTGTCTGCCTTTGATCACAACCTGAGCATTCCTGACTCCAGATCTGGAATCCAGCTCCTGTTGGTCACTGAGTCCAGTCTGGGACTTTCCCAATGCCTGCTGGCAATGTGATTGTTATCCTGGGAGCATGATATGGTTTGTATACGCAGTATATTTTTTCCCTTTTTTAAAATGTTTTTTTCTTTTTTTATTTATTTATAATTTCATTAAGTAGTTTAGTGTTTTTCTAATATCATAAATTTCTTTCATCTCTTCTTCCCCTCTTTTTCTTTTTCTCTGTGAGAAAAAAAAAAAGCTTTTCACTGCTCTATATTTGTTGGAGGTTACACCACCCATGCCTTATACCTACAGAATGGAAAAAATATCTGTGGTTACCCCTCCTTAGAGTTCACTGAAGTAATCACAAGATTAGATTCCATGAGGAATTCCTTGTTTCTCCAGCTTTAAGTAGCATCGCTGTAATCAATAAACTACTGGCAATCTTATCGAGCCATCACTCTAGTCAATGTGACCAATCCTTCCACTAGTGGACATTATGCCACTTGTTTGCAAGCATGTGGAGAAATACTGTGGTGAATTAACACTTCCACAGGCTGAAAGGATAAACTGTCTTGGTTCATTCATTAGCATGCATGAATGAAAAATAAAGAACGTATCAGTGAAACATTCAAATCATATCTGTGATTCAAAAGGCATTTGTGTTTGGTTTGAACAGAGTCAGCTGAGATGTTTTTATTCATCAGCTGACTGCTAGTATTAACTGGCTGTCAAAAATAATTGTGCAAAATTCTAGAAAGATAGTTAAGGTTATTCTGTTGCTGAAGGGTAGTAACATTTCATACTTTTAGGTCTACAGAAATTTTTTAAAATATTTTTTGAAACAGATTATCAAATTCATGTAGATGTGAAGCTACAGAATTTTGCAGTAAATCTGGCAAGGTGAAAAAGGCACTTGAGACGTGCCTTGAACAGTCTGACATTTCACAGTACTATGTGGATTAGAAACAGGATTAATGTAAATGATCAATCTATATGAACTAAATCATTAAGCATGTCTAAGTTTCTTGAAAGACAGACACAAAAGTATTCTGTAAAAATTAAAATATGCATATAAAATCCTGTTAAGGAAAGTTAGTTTAAGGTTTGTCCAATGAAAATCCTAGATTAAATGAGAGCATTGAATTCCAGATTAAAGTCACAAAGGAAAAGCACTTGCATGAAACAACTTTTAAAAGAACTCGAAAGGCTCTGCGTATTCCAACACTTTTAACTATTAAATATTGGAAAGGTCAGGGGTTAATTTATTAGACTCTCAATAGAAAAAATATAATTTCACCAAACAATTAATTTGGTCAGTGGCATTATATTCCCTCAGTGAATTGCCTTGTGAGTTATTTAAGTTTAAGAGAATAGTCAGCACTCATGCAAAAATTTATTGGAAAAATAATAGTGAAACCATCAAAATAAAGGTTTTAAGGCCAGGGTAAGTTAATCAAGGCCTGAAGAGATTACAAATAATAGCTGAAGTGAGCATTTGAGATAGTGGAAATGCTAGGAAGAAATATATGGATGAGGAAGAGGAGAGGAAAAAAAGGAAATACTTAATGCATTGCTAATAAAAAAAGGCGTTGTGTTTCCCCCTAAATGCTCATAGAACTTTACAAAGGAAGAGAAAAACCTGCATAACCTAGTAACTACTGTGATCTGTGTTTATCTGTTAAGTAGGAATTCAAACTCTCAAATTAATTTGACACAGAGAAAGAAGAAATATATAAGCAGACATAATTTAGATAAGATTTGCAGGCATATATAAAGAACATGAAAACATTTTATTTGACCTTCTTGTCAAGGGGTTTTTTACTGGAATAAATCAAAAACTACATAAATAAAAAGTCCTGATCTTTACTTTTCTTTTCCTCTCTATGATTTTTCAACTCTCTGACACTCATTGAGCAAAAAAATAAGGGTCTAGCTTCAGTTCAATAGTACATTAAGGGTATTTCTTTTGGCACACATGTCAAAACGAAGACACTTTGTCTTGGTTTTTTTTTCTTGTTTTTTTTTTTTCTTATTTTTTCTTTTGTTTTTTTTTTTTTTTATTTTTTCTTTTTTTTTTTTTTTTCCCCTCATATGACTGTTTCACAGAAAGGAGCAATTCACTTGGAGCAAGCACTAATGTCCAAGAATGCTATCAAGGCAGAAAATGACTGGAGGAGTACCTCATAGTTACATTTTGAGAATCATGTGGGGTTTTTAACTATATTCTGGAGTTACACAAATATATAAAAAAGTGTTTCTGTACATAAACTAACATATCCAAATGTGAAGAAAAGCTTAAAGCAATTTATTTGTCCAATGTCTACTCTACTGAATGAGGGGAATCCATAAAGAATAATTTGGAACAAAAGTATGACTTTTATTACAGTCTTTTAGATTAAGGAACTTTATGTTATTACTTTTGTAATAGCAGATATTTATAGATCTGCGGCCCCTCTGTGCCTATAAATGTTAAGCTTGTTCACAAGCACTGCTGAAAACAATAAATTATGCTAAATTTATATATGATTTCAACCCAACACAATTGATCCTGACCCTTGGATAGGTAGATATGGTACTAAAACTGGCATAGAAGTGGAAACCTGGGCAAATATTCTGGTGACGTTGCAAACGCATAAGTTTTCATGTCATTCTCTGTCTGGCAGGGCAATACAGAAGCAGAGCTATAGTTACATCATTGTTACAGTGGTCGTCTTAGGGTTATTTTTAGCTAAAGTAAATTCTAGCTTTGTAGATCCTTACTTTCCCTGACCAAATACATAGGAAGTCTTAGAATTCAGGATTTCAATAAAATTCTTAACACTTCAGATCTTCGTTACTAATGTTGTTAGTGTCAATCTGTTTTATATGGATTTAACATATTTAAAGGTATGCTGTGTAAGTTTAAACATGTAACTTGGTTTTAAGATGAAAAGTTAATGTAATCTCATTGTAAAAGGGCTGTGGATTTCACCTAGTGTTTATAAATCAGACCACAATACAAATTGTCATAACTATAAAGCTTTAAATAAGAGACAATTTCTCTCCCTCACACCATCCCCCGTCCCCCCCACCAAAAAAAAGATTAAAAGGTTCTATAGCATTATTATTAGCCTATTATTTTTTTGTCTCATTAAATGATTGAAGTGGCTTTGCTTCACTAAGACAGGTTTTCTGCTGGCCATCATTCTCTGATGTGTTCTATCAGGCTGGGACTTTATTCTGTAAACTGAGAATGCAATAGAATCACTCTTTCTTTTCTGTTACAGCTCTCAAAAGAAGACTTTTAAAAGGTTCAAGCTCTGTCAAAGAGGCTTCAAATTATCACCTGTCCTACAAAACGAAAGTGCAGATGTTTTGAAAGTTTCCAGCAGTGGTTTGGAGAAAGCTAGAAAGCAGTTGTGACAAGCACTCAGGTTTCTTTATTGTTTTTCCATATGCTGTGTCAATGTTTATGTGCATAATTCCATACATGTACTGTTTGCTTGTTTCCTGTTGAATTGACTGATATGAAACAAACCTTTGGCACAGCAGCATTCTCTTTTCCAGTTCTTACTGTTAGTCTTCATTGTACAGAACTTGAATTGGACAAGAACCTTTACAGATGTGCAGAGTACACAACACAAGTTTGATCTGCCCATACACTTTTTCCTGGATGAGAGATAGGACATAAACACAAGGTTTTGTAGTTGAGATTAAGTAGGTCAGCTGGTAAAAAATGGTAAAATAGAAAGAAATTCTTTCCTGTGAGGGTGATGAGACTCTGGAACAGGTTGCCTAGAGAAGCTGTGGATGTCCTACCCCTGGAAGTGTTTAAGGCCAGCTGGATGGGGCTTTGAGCAACCCTCTCTAGTGGGAGGTGTCTCTGCCCATGGCAGGGAGGTTGAACTCAATCATCTTTAAGGTCCCTTCCAGCTCTAACCATTCTATGATTCTATGAAAATAATTCTCCCAGTGTTATATTTTGAGAATATCTGCTGATGATATATTTGCAGTAAGTTACGTTCCGAAATGTCTGTCACACAAGCTGTTTAGAAATTAGTGTTATACACAAAAAGCACATCTCACCTTTTGTTTTGACTTACTCTTGATTTACATTGAAGAAAGAACTACAAGAAAATACTGAAGGAAAATTTCCATGACAGAGTATAACGCATCTAATCGCAGGTATTTAACAAAATGCCAGGTGCCTTATGAGGCCTGTTTCCCAAAGAGTTCATTAAAGTGAGACCAAGAATTAATTTGTCCCCAGATCTCTAGCCAGAACGTCTGTAAAATCTGTGAGCCAAATCCAACTTTTCAGTACTCCATTTTTTTTGTAGTTTTCCCAGTGTGGCAACAAAGAGAAAGAAGGATTGACCTGGATGAAATAGAGCATGTTCAGTAGAGCTCACAAGATGGTTGGGAGCTGGAGCAATTTACCTGTGAGGTCAGGCTCAGGGACCAGGGTTCATTCAGCACAGAGGAAAAAGAGCTGTGGTGGTGTGACCTGGCAGACTCCCAACATTGTCAAGAACTGACAAGGACTGACAGGATTATAAAGAAGGGAGAGTTGGCTTCCATAACAATGTAGGATTGGAAGATGAAAGACAACATAATCCAAAACATTAGAGGTTCAGATTAGATGTAGGAAGAACCTCTGCCACCATGAGGACAGTCAGGATGTGGGCCAGCATGCCCTGCTACCATGCAGTCTCCAGCCTTGGTGGTTTTGACAACCCAACTGGATAAAGCCCCGAGCCTTGGTCTGACTTTGTAGCTGAATAGCTGAATTTGTTTTGAGCAAGGGATTGGACTAGGAACCTTGTGAGGTCATTTCCAGCCTGAATTATCCTATGAATCTGTCATATTCCTTTCCTGTGAAACTCAGGTGGACAGCTGTTTTAGGAAAGCCATTTCTGAAGACCGTATGAAAGACATGATGAGCCACTGGTTCAGTTTGGTGAGACAAATGCTGCACATATGAGTTAACAATTCTGGAAGAAACTCTACTAAAATTAAATTCCAAAATACAGATATATTTTTAAAAAAATAAATTGAAAGTCTAGGTATGCTGCAATAAACATACTCTCAAGGTTCATTTGACAACTTAAAATTCCTAAATGGTACAGTTGCATTATACCTAATTTAGATTACTTTACGTTTGACTGCAAATGTATGGGCTTTTGCATGTGTTAAAAAATATCCAAATCCCAGAGCTGACAGTCTCAAATGTCAAGAAGGATGAAGTGTGAGTGAAAGGAAAGGTTATTATATCTATTTGTACGTGACTGAGGCACTAAGAGATTACACGAAACGAGATTGGTCCCTCTTTATGACAGTGGGAATTGATCCCAACTTGCCTAAAGCCCAGACAAGTATCTTAATTATAATCACACTCATGTCATGTTTTCTTTGCATTGCTATCTGTACCTGTATAAAACAAACTACTTCTGCATTGGTAAATACACCCTATTAAACTGAAATTGTTGTCAGTGTATGTGTGCATACTCCCTATAAAATTTCCAATTAAATTTTTATGACACAAAAAGAGGTCTATTTTTTCCCTGTTGATGAATTTTGCATTTACAGACATAACTCCCCTTAATGTTAATAAGGAGCCATACATAGTGATCTCCTTCCCTTCCCCAAGTATTGATGGTAGAGCCAATGTGGGTGTGCTCTCTGTTTTTTCTTTTCTGATCTTTTTCATATATAAAATAAAATAAATCTCTGAGACCTGAAGAAGTTAAAAGAAAATGAAAAGTCCTCCCTTTCTAAATAATCACTCATCTGTTTGGCTATTTTCTGTGTTCATAAAAACTTTTCTGTTTTCCCCAGAGTGGCAAAGAGAGTAAAACAAGAAGTAAGACATTTTTTACCCCACCCAAAAATCCAACTTGAAGCATGGCTTTGTACGTCTTTCATATTTGTAGAGTTTATAATGAAACATTTCCTTGCAGAAACCATTTCCTCCAAACCATTTAAACTGAAGATCATGCCATGCTCCACCAAATTTCTTTTTAACTTCCATTTGTTAAATATGACTTTTCTCCTAAAACTCATTGATTAAAATCCTGCAAGCTCAGTCACCGCCTTCTTTAATTTCTCAAATCATGTTTCAACCGATTGTGGGTCTTAGGTTAACAACCGATTTTATGATTTTTCTATATGAGATGACAACAGAGGATGGATTTTGCAGCATAGCCACTGGAGATAGATATCCTCCTTTCCTCTTGCCTCACACACTTGAACACAGACTACATATATCTTTATAAGAGCTTTGGAATCATACAATGCCAGCAAAACAAGGTATACCCCTCAGATTCAGATTTATAAACATCCACTGCCAAATAGGTAGTCCAAATTCCAAATTTAAGTTGCAGTTAACCTCATTTATGTCTGGGTCTGATAATGTCAGAGCCTCTGTTGATGATATTTCCAGAGGGAAAAGAAATTGGTGGAGACGATCTAGTTATACGAAAAGCCCCTGGTATGAAGGAAGGTCTGGGGTATTCTCTAAGCACAATAGCAAGAAAAAAAACTTCTTGTAGATCTACCACAAAGATCTCTCTACAGTGACCAGGGTCATGCTTCATTATGTGTGGAACGTGGAGAGACCTCCATCCCTATCTAAAAGATTGGATTGGCATGGCACTGCAAAATCATTCCATAACAGAAATTTATTATTCCATATTAGGAGCACTTTTCTAGTCTATTTTGGAAATGCATTAAACTAAGCCATGAGGAAGTTTGGAGAAGAAAAAAGCCACCAGGGAACATAGGAATTGATACTTGCGTCGTATCTAGTTCCTCACTAGTTCCCAACACAGTTAAGGTTATAATGCCACAGAAGCTTTTCTTGAAAAACTCTTATTCTGCCACTGGCCAGATAGCTACGTAGTTTCTGAAGTTCTACACTATATCTGCAGGCTGATCACAGATTGTCTACTTTAAACATTCTAGAGGCAAATGTTTTCAGCAAAAATATATCTCAGCTCTAAGTTTAATCCTTTGTTATTCTCTCAGGATCTTCAGGTTTATACTGATATTGAATCATTTGTTACAAGAACACATATAAAAAAATCCCAAACAACAAAAAACCCAAACAAACAAAAAAGAAGGCTTCTAGAAGGTCATTAGTCTGATAAACTCTGCTTTATTGAGAAAGGTGAACTTCAGCTGATTACCAGTATACAGAAGGCAATAGAGTAAGTGAATTCATCTGTCACTAGTGAATAGGAGTTTTGGTGTCACTGCTTGAAGGCTGAACACAGAAATACTCAGTGCTGATTAAATGACCATAATTCCTCAAGGTTGTGACATGTCTGAGAGGGATGGAAAGCTGTGATCAGAAAATCTAAGCAACAGAATTTACAATGCAATGGCATGCTCAGGAGAATTTTTTACTCTCAATCAGTCCACAAAAAGTATAAATAAAACAGAATTGGCTAGGCAGATCTCCAGGCATTTAAAATATCTAATTTCTGATGATGTTTTGAGAAAATGTCAGATCATTAAAAAAAAAAAAATTGCTCTTCTAGCTGAAAAAGAGGTAATTTCCACCAATTGCTCATCATACTCATTAGCATTCTTAGAAACTAACTGCTTGCGGTGGGAATTTGGAGCTGGCATTATAACATATCAGGTGATGCTTGCTATTGCTGCTGCCCTCCAAGCCTTCCAGGAATTCTGGATTTCCACCCAAAAACTCCAGCCAGAAATTAATGTGGTTCAAATCAAACAATACTGACTAGTCACCCTGGCAGCTATGCTCAAGAGAAGCCACGGTGCCAGTAAGGAACAGAGCCAGCAGAGAATCACAGAGACAAACGCTGGCTTTAAATCTTGCCCCTAAGGATTGAGTGAGTCCTTTACTTTGGGAAGATTATGTATATTTTTTACACCAATGCATTTCTACCAAAACCAAGAGAATCCTAATAGCTGCTCTACTTTATATAGCCCAAAGATTTAAGCTTTTAGGCATTTTCTGAGATTAATTCTAAAATATTTCCAAATTTCCTATTCATAAGAAATCTTGATGCTAACCTTATTTACACTCATTAACACCACTGCTAATTTGGAGCATAAGCAAAATAAAAATTACTAATTTTTTGCAAGTGTGTAGGTATGTCAAAATAGTCAACTTTAAAAAGTAAATCATAAACTCAGGAAAAGAAGATAGTAGCTGGGTCTAAATTTACAGGTACCTTGTTGATCCTGAGTGTGTTCAAGTAATCGCAAAAATCTAAGCAACTGTAGCTCATTTGTACTTTTCAGTCACAAAGCCTTGAGGGTTCTGGTTTAGGAGGACACCTCAGAGAATGAAAAAAAACCCCAAATAATGTAATATCTTACTGAAACATTGAACTGAGTAATTTGTCATATCTTTCAAGGACTGAAAGTGTGTATTAAGGAAATGCTTTCCCTTTAGAGGTTACTGCTGTCTAGATGCCTATGGCTAAGCTCTGGAAACTTCTACCACGTTCTTTGAGACATAATTTAGAAGACTCTTCTCAACTGTTGATTGACATATCCATATGTTATATGTGGATATGGTTACTTCTACTTAAAAGGGTGATGCCAAGCCAATGTCTCGTGTTGATCTTGGATGGAAGAGCCATTGTACTGGTTAGCTTGAGGAAATGGGACTTATTTTTCAAGAAAATACAGTTACTTGTAGCTTGCAGGAAATCTTGCTCCTCTGCAATCCTCCTTCTTCTTTAAGACACTGTTATTTTTGAAATGTCAAATGATAAGAAGAAAGGGGAAAAGGCAACCTGATTTTGCAACTTTTAGTTGTACGTGTGCAAATATCTCTTCTCCAGAAAATGCTTGTAGGTTCTTTTGGAACTCAGGATTTTTCAGGCCTTTCTAGAGCTCTCTCATCCAGAAACTCTACCCAGGCTCTGTCAAAGGCTGGTATCAAAGTCTTTCTGTCTTCTTTGTGCTTTACATTAAATTGTACAATCTTTGCAGGCTTTCCGCACTGCCATTTTGAGGCATCTAAATCCTACCCACTGAGACACCAAGTGGGGATTATAGATATCTGATTTGGATGTTTGGATTCTACACTGTAATCTGAAATCCAAGTGGCATTCACGTATAATTTAGATTTTATTATTATTTTCTGGCTCTAAGTAGTGTGTGTATAAGGACAAAGTGGCTACAGCTTTAGAAAACCTTAGCATGACATAAAGCTACACTGTCATCATCGGTGGGTCAGTTAGTGTCTAGCTTTAAAAAATCTATCTATTTTTCTTCATGATATACAGGGTGACAGGTTAGAAGGATGGTCCCTACCAAGTTTTCAAAATCAATGTCTCTTAAATGCTCAAATCCCTGGCTAAATGTAATGAAGCAGTGTGGGAATATTCACAAACTGTCAGAATTCAGAATTGTTTCTTTGGGATTTTCTTTATGGTTGACGTAAGCCTTTCATAAGCTTTCTCCTGAGCCAGCTTTACCCCTTAAAGTTTCCTTAGTAGTTTCTTCCAACTTCAGGAGCTGGATTACTGGGGTATGGCTAATGCAAGTGTACTCAGGCTTATGATGAGAGCGGTCCTTTCATTCTCACCTATTCCACAGGTGTGATACAATGCCAAAACCTCCACATTTTTATGTGATTTATTTCAGAGCTGAGTGTCTCTCGTGAGTCCTTCTTGTGCATAGCAACACTGTGACAATTATAATCCTACCTCTCAGAGAAAGATGTTATTCCTTTACTTTTTCAGTGCTTGTGAGACAATCTCCTCTCTGTGCCATTGATGTGAATCATGAGTTGGCCCGTCTTCCAGCATGAATGCACAAGTCAGCAAAAGCACTCCGGATGGTGTGATCAAACCTGACACCCTGTCACAAATGTGTGGTTTAGGCTAATGATACCCAGTACTGCCACTGCTGCAGCTGATCTTGCTTGTCTAAAGGCAAATAAATACATAATTATTTACAAGAAGGAATAAATCAATGGAGTTTTGAAATTCTTTGGCCTGAGAAAAAATGCAAAAAAAGGACTCTGCTCCAACTGTTTGACAGTCACAGGAAAACAGGTCTCCGACAGAGAAGCAAAATGAACTAACAGCATAAACTGCCCTCAGGAGCTGGGAGCACTAAGAAATTAATGTCCTGACCTTACTGCAATGGGAGAAGTTTCATGACTGGAAAACATAAACAATCTATGTTCCTCCCTGCTATGTTGGAAGGATTTATTCTAGGTAGTATCTGAGGGAGGTGTGTAATTACAGTCTATCAATAAAATGGGAAATGCATCACACCAGCAAACAAATACTGCTAAGGATAGCAATACTCCGTATTTATCTAGTCTCTTTAATTTTCAGTTTTAAAAGTGCTTAGCTGACATTCCTTAATTAAACCTTTGAAAACCCTCTTAAACTAATAAGTAAACTGAGTCTGATTTTAGAAAGGTATAGCTAGGGTCAAAAAGTTTACATGGTTTAGCCAAGGTCACACTGTTTATCAAAGCAGGAAGAGAATCAAAGTCACTGAATACTAAAACTTTGCTTTTACCACTGGTGTCTGCTTCCTGTATTATTTGTTATCTCTTTCATAAACTATATTGGAAATGGTTTGAGGAACCACTGGAACCAATATTACACACTCTACAGAAATGTAGTCAAAATGTAATTTAGTAAAGGAAGTCAGCTGGAATGAGTCAGACCACAGTTCTAACTCAACTTAATTATGGGGGTTGTTTTCCTCTGTTAGCAGAGAGCAATGATAGGTTTCACAGAAGTCAGATGGAAACAGTGCAAAAATAGACCTTGGAAGCTGGAATCAAAGAATTCACAGTGCTTGCCACTAGATGGCAATGCAATTAAATACTGCCTGTTCCAGTGGGCCTGTTTCAACAGCCCAACTGCAGCCGGAGTAATTGTGATACCGCGGTAGTACAAACGGCCTGATGCCTGAATTACAGATTGGACCCCATGGTGCCAGCTGTCCCAAAGCAAAATAAAAAATGATTCACAAAAGTTTGTAATCAAAGCATTTGAAACTACAGGACGATGCATTACGTTGACCTAAAATAATTACTTACTTGACATGTGTAGCATAAACATGCACAAAACTTGCTCAATTAAAGCACAGCCAAGAGTTGCATCGGTTCTTTTTCTTAGATAACTGGCTGTGGGCTTATATGCAAACTATCTCAGGTTTCCTGTGTAAACTATTTACATGTGGTCAGATGCTTTTCTCTAAAATTCTCAGATTTATTTCAAGGTTGCCAAACCCTTCATTTTGAAAGTGGCCTGTTTCCAAGCCCTGGCTATTGTGAAGAAAAGTTTGCAAACAGATATTCTAAAAGTAAAGCTGATCAATAAAAAGAAAATAAGAAACTAATTAAAAAAAAAAGATAATAAGAAAAACAAGACAACATTCTGATTTTTTTAAATTAAGATCAGATTTTGAGGGCTTAACTAATAATGTTGGGTTTTTTAGGAAACTTATAGAAAATATAACCCAACTCACAAGCTCCCAAACTCGGAATGTGGTAATTCCTTCAATCTGTTTATGTTTATATTTCTAGTGGCAGCTGCTTTCGTTACAAAATACAGCTGTGCTACTAAAATTGTATGAAAAAGTAGAGCTTTTCGCATTCTTTACCCCCTACAAGTGGCACCAGTGTTCTGAATCACAGTAGAGAAAAGCTCTGTGATCCAGCTCAAAATTTCTATCCTTCCCCCCCAGTGAATTTGAAGCTTGAAGATCTTCCATAAGCTTAATTTATGGACTAATAAAATGCATTTCTGAGCCAAAAGTAAAATAGACAGGGTGGGAGTCCTTTGGCAACTGGTGCCTACCTAAAATGAATAGAGAGCTCTGGCCCTAAATCAAATGCAACCATTAACTTTTAATGTCAAAGGACAAGACAATGTCTTCTTCTGTCCAGGAAAGTGGTGGGCTGAATACGTTTATAATACTTCATATCTGTCTTCTTGCTGTGTTGGCTTGTTCCTTGATTTTTGTCATTTTTCTTTCTAGCTCTTATGCTTGTTCTTCAACAGCACAATTTTTTCCATCTCTCTCTGTCACCTTCATATTTTTAGCAGATTTGGGGTCATGCAGAGCAATGGAGTGCCTGCTAAAGGATCTCCACAGGAAGATTTGGCAATGTGACAAGGACAGTAAGTTTTAAGGAATCTGTTCAAGACAAAGGAAAAATCATAACTATTGTATAATTTTCAGTCAATTTGTTTAATCTCCCTTAACCTTGAGACCTAGCTCACTGATTCACCGTTTACACACAAGGGGTGAGGACAGAGGAAATAAGACAGATAAGATGCCAGCATCTGTGACAGCACATGACAGCAATGCTGCACCTGCTGATGCTAATGGGAGGCAAGGGCTAATCTCTTTTGTTGACATGATAAACCCACATCTGCAAAGATGGCATTTTCACATGTATGAACAATTTGTAGGTGTAACTTCTATGTCTGCTTTGGGCAATGGAAAAGCACTGCCTTCCTTACCAACACTGAGAAAACATAAATCAAAGAAACCACAGTAAGCATGAAATAGCCTTATCATTCGCTCCTAGTGTCTCTTTTGGCTAGAAATAAAATGGTGATGTCTTCTGCTGTTGTTCTGCTGTTCTATTTCTGTACCTATTCCTTTCCCTTCCCTTCCCTCCCTTCCCTTCCATTCCCTCTTTTTGTTTTCTGTTTCAGATGCAAAGCAATAAATGACTGGTTTCTGCTGAAATGTTTTGCCACAGTGATGTGGCAGTTTAAATGAAAACAGTATGATATCCTGGCTAGCTTCTGAGACCTACTGCCTGGATTCTTTGTTAATATCCAGAATGTTTTCACTGGCTTGGAGAGTGTTACTCTGGCTAAGGCACTTTCTGCGTCTGCTTTGTCTGTACAACAGAGATGGCAATATTGCTCGGACACATAGGAGAACTATAATGCTTAGACCATTTGTTACGAAAGTGTACTGAGATCTTCCACAAAATGTAAACCATTCTTCTTCAAAGTAACCCCATAATTTCTTCCATCATTACTGATGTCTCTGGAGAAATTATAAATCAATAGCTGAAAGGGAAAGGGTATGAGAAAAAGTTCTAGGAAAACAAATATTAAACAAACAAAAAAAAAGGAAAGAAAGAATTCTTACATGAATTAAGAAAGCTTACTTGAATTGTTAAAGCGAACTATCTGGACTTATGTGGACTTTTCACCCAGGGGTCAAGAATAATATGAAAGGAGCAAAGACAAATTGGAATTGTAGAATACAAGAGCAATAAAACCAAATAAATCAGTTTTAAATGAGCAGATTTGTGATCCTCCAGAGAGCACTGTTGCACAAAATCCCAGTTTCATCCCTTCCTGCCCACACACATTCATTCTAATAAGATCAAGAAGACACAGGCAGCTCCATGGCCCGTTTGAGATAAATTCAGCTACTTTAAGGAACGGGGTGATTTTTCATTCATTTCAGCCTTCCCACCCCCAAAAAAACCCCAAACCCAATACAGAGATGGCAGCATCTGTCATGCAGTGATGTAGCATGAGATCTGAAGATCCTTGCTTTCCATGTGCATTGCTCCGTAGCACAAGGAGAGTTCTGGGATTCCAGATGCTGGGGATCATCATCATTATCATCATCATCACCAAAATAATATAAGCTCTACCATATGCTCAAAATCCTAAAGAACTTCACAGACATGCAGGGATCAACTATATCTAACACTGAAAAGAGCCAAGCTGCTGTTCACCTCTAAGTTAGTTTTTCACAGATGTTAAGAATGTTGTACATAGGAATCAATAAAATAGGTAATATTTAAGACACAATCTTTGGGAATGATCAGGATATCTAAGGTAGTTCATGCCTGTGAAGTGCAATCAGCTTATGCAAGATATGTTACTAAGCTTCTTTGACACAAAATATTTTGAAAAGCCTCATTTGGCTAGAAATTATTCATCACTGTGTTGATGGCTGGCAGATATGACTGCTAATTTGCATGGTATCAGCTGGTGGATTAATCAAAGACTGAGTAGATACAGGTACAACCGCTGACTTAAGCCAAATTGCTCAGAGCTTTATCAAAAAAACCCAACAACCCAAACATAGCCCTGCTTGTAATTTAAATGAACAGCAAGAAATTGAAAAAAAAATCTAATGGAGGCCTGAAACTTTCTAAATTAATGTGTCTTTCTGGGTACTTGTTTACAAAGTAAATGTTGCAGTGTCATATCTTTTTCAATGTTTCTCTCCTTGAAAATTTGCATTACAGAAACTAAAGAAGAAACCTTCTCCTTTGCTGAAGTCCAGAACTGACTGGTTCTATCTATTAAAAGTGAGAGTGAGAGATTTATTCTAACTGGAACTAAAACATGACCTAGATCAAATTGCTCATATGGTTTTGGAAAGTATTATTCCATCTCATTGTTTCTTTCTCCTTATCCACCTGATATGTTTGTTTTCTCATTCATACATAGCACCTTGTTTGGAACTGCAAACACTGAAGAAATCCTGCTCCTGCTGTATTATGACATTACTTTAAATGAGGTCTTCTTAGCTCCTTGTGTCTCCTTTTTGATTTCAAATCCATCTTGGGAAAAGACAAAATTGTTTGGCAGAACCTTACCACATCCACTAAAGGCCTGGACATTCCAGGGGCAGTTCTGGTAATAATATAACATGGTAAATTGTATTTTGGTCTGTGATTTTCTATGAGATTTATGTATTATTTGATCTAAACATTTTAATTTATAGAAATAACAGCTAAACAAACAGGAACAAAAATTATCCAGGGTAATTAGATCAGTCTCCATCCAAGGGCAAAATCTGTGGAAAAGACTTAAAGTTCAAACTCAAGTTTTGCAAAACAAATATGACATTGGAGAGATGAATTCAATGTTGAGAATTGAAGATGATTTATTCAACAAGCCAAGTGGGAGAGAGAAAAATGTAGCAGCTGTATGCTGTACTTTCAGTGACTGTGAGAGCTGGAGGAGAAAACTAGCTTGAGAAAAGAGATTGTGAAAATCTTATCTAGAGTAAAAACACAAATTTAGAAACCAAAGTTTCTATGTAATTAGAGAGTAAAGAAAGACACGGATGTGGCCTGCTCATCAGAAGTTAAAAACAGATTGTTTGCCAATTGTTGTATCCCACATTGTTGGGTTAGACAGGAGTGAAATATGATGCTCAGGCATATTTTGTTGAGTTCTCCTCTCTGTATCCACATATACGGCAAACACAATATGCCGAGGTTTCAGCACTGTTGCCCCCTTCATTTCCAGATCTTCTTTCTGTTCTCAACTACTTATATTTTTTTCTCACTTCATGCTTCTGTTGCATTTCAAAAAGTCCATGTAACTTAACCTTCACTTGAAATACAGAATTTAGACGTTTTCAGTCCCAGCAGTTCATGCGGAGATTTCCTGCCACCACCACCACTGTAGATGTTCTTTGTACCTTTACACATATCAGTTCATTGTAAAGCATCTGACAATGAAAAATGTTTAATCACTATCAGTGCTAAAAGTAATGTCAATAAAAGAGAACTGTGGTACAGTCAAAAGAGAGAATTAATGTGTACATCAGAAAAAAAAAATTACATGCACTCAGAACTTGAACTAATATGCTCACTGAGTTTCAAAGTTTTAGTCTTTTAACCTTTGGTCTATGGGGTATCCTTCTCAAAAGAAAGTAATAGGCACTTTATCTGCTCAGTGAAGTAGACATTTAAGAGAAACTCTTTTTCTCTCTTTTCCTATCATGTGAACCCACACATCTTTCATTGCAACAGGTTAATCTCCAAAGGTTCAGAGGTTCAGAGGTTCAGTTCAGATGCTTACCAAAACAAAACCAAGCTTCTGGTTTAAAGTTTCTAGCAATCCTGTGGGTAAAGGTTGCCTTGAACGATTTACAGTATTTCACATTTTCATCCTGTTCAGAAATACACTGAAGATAGCAGCATATACTCTCAGCTAAAACCAAAGCCAGAATAACTGGATAAATCTCTCTGTGAAAACTGTAAAAGTCATAGAGTTCAGTCGTGTGAGGTACTGGCTCTGATGGCTTCCTGTGAGATACAGCATTCCCTTGGAGTAGTCAGTGGGAACCAAAGCACTTGAAGTCAGTTCATCTGACTTTGAATTGCAATCATTGCAAATTAAAGAAGGTAAAAAATGGTTACATCCAGGCAAAGTGTTCTTCAGGTTAAATTAGTGAAAGCCATAGTTTTGAATGGAAACTGAAACAGTATAATTTCTGTGATAAGGCAAATATATTCTGTGATCAACATGCTTTTTCCTCATACAAGCCACACTTTTCAGCCATTGTGAACATAGTTCTTTTCATATATGAAAATCTCTGTTTGCAGCCTGTATTCAGCTCAATGCCCTTCAAAGTTATCTACAGCTTTCAACACCTATATCATGTAAAGTATTTAACAAAAATCTGTAAAGACATAAAAGCCTAGATGTGGCAGATTATCTCACAGCATGGTTATGAGTGAGGTTTTTCCCCATATTTAACACAGTATGCTCAATCTATACTTGTTATTGGGAGAAAAATGGTGCTAATTTTGGATGTGTGCATTTATATATATATATATATATGTATTTGTGATCTCTGATTAGTGTGATTATGGGTGGCAGAAATTTGAGTTCAGGCTATTTTCATTGCCCTATAGTTAAAAATCCATGAAGTAAAAGAGACAAGAGCTCAGAAGATTCTCCACAATCTGATTAGTTTTCGTTTCATCCTGGCATCATGATTTTAAGCATCTTTTTTGTTATTATGGTCTAGCTTTTATTTTTCAACTGCATCAACGCCCATCAGAGCAGCAGGTTGGTTGAGCTCTTGCTATTTTTATCCTCTCAATGGAAGTTGAACCAAGCACCTTTCAGGCAGAGCAGTATATATTTTTTGCCAAACTAATCCACTGAGTCTGAGGTAATATCCTCAAAGGTTCCTCACTTTGTGACTAAGTTATTGAGCAAGCTTAATAGCCACTGTGTCTCAACAACAAATAAGAAGGCAGCACTGCTTGCAAGCTATCACGCACTGATCTTATTCATCATGTTCGATAGAGATTTCTGATGTAATATCTGAATTACAAGTTTTTGGGGAGTTTTCTCCTAATTCTCTGTAAAGATGGTGTTTATTTACTAACCCATACATGATTTCTTAAGAAAACATGAGCAACTTTTCAGATTTATCAAATTATACCTAAGTATGAATTGCAGCTGAATTAAAGGATAACCAGATGTTTCATG
Organism: Nycticryphes semicollaris; assembly: GCA_013400055.1. Lineage (NCBI taxonomy): Eukaryota > Metazoa > Chordata > Aves > Charadriiformes > Rostratulidae > Nycticryphes > Nycticryphes semicollaris. Next base: position 1,029,707 of record VXBJ01005738.1, on the reverse strand, counting down.
TTCTAGCTGAAGTTCTAGAAATTAAACTTCACTCAGATATTTCAAGTTAATGCTTAACTGTAGATGTGTTTAGAATATGAATCTAATGTAAGAAAGAAAATATGAATAATGTAAATTTTATTATGGCCTATCAGTGGGTGTTCTTGTTTTGCTATAGCTTGGTCTTCTCCTGTCAATGCTATTCCAGGTAGTTTCAAGTGCAGCATTAGGTAAAGTGCATGTTAACAGTTTTGCAGATCTGTTTAAATAATTCAACATTATATTTAAAATTTCATTTCAACAAATGTTTGCCCAGAGAGACTTGAAATCACTTTGAATAAGTATTTAAACCAGTCTTTACAGTCTGAGCATATGTGCGTCACAACATCTATCACAGAAGGTGCACGGGTTCAGGAAAAAAGTGAATTTACCTTTCTTTCTTTTTTTTATTTCAATTTTGTTTCAATGTTCTTTTTTGTGGGATATTCCTGTATTCCTGAAAGCTCCTTTTTAGTAGTTTATCTTTTCTAGTACTTGTCTTTCTCAGTTCAAATGCTTTTATGATCTATGTAATGCCCCTGATATTTATCCCAAATGGAGTTATCTGTACAGTGCCAAGAATGAGAGCCTCAGAAAAATATATGGTTACTTGTTTCCTCCACACCCTCTTCAACCTGAGACTGAACCCTGTGTCATCTTTTAGTGGAAAGTTTTTGTTTTGGGTTTGTTTTTTTCTCCTCAATTGACCGCAGTGCACTCACCAGGTAATAAAACACCTTTTAAAAGAAACATATGAGGCTATATCCACTGAACTCCAGCACCATTAAATATTTATCGATACAATAGTGCACATTTCAGTGTGAAATAAACATCAGGCTCTGCAAATTTAATAGTTTCCAGTGAAGGGAATAGAAAGGAACAAAAAAAAAAAAAAAAGAAAAAAAAGAAAAAAAGAAAGGAAAGGAAAAAACCTCCCAGAGTTTTTGCAGTCTCAAAACTGGACTTAACAAATAAATAGTTCATGATGTGCCAAAACTGAATTGCCAAATGATTGACCACATCCTATGCTGCACAAGGAAAAGGCTGCTGTTGTTTTTACAAGTGTGTTTCATTCAGCATTTGACTTCATTGTGTAAATATTATGGAGCCGGCTTTTCAAAATTAACCTTTATTATAGATTAGCTGCAGACAGGGTTGGAAGAGGGAAGGAAGCATAGAAATTAGGGGACAGGAGAACCCCAGAAAGTCTTAATCCCATATTTCCTGAGCCAAAACTGCTGAAGTCTAAAAAAAGAGTTCTAGGGAACTCTGAACAAAGAAGTATGTTTTAAAAGCTGCTTACTCCTACATCTGAAAAGCAATGAGAAAAAAAATGTATATAACTTTTCAGGCACTAGATGGAATTTCCAGGGTAATGGACAGATGAATCATTTGTTACTAAAATTCTACAACTCTAAAACATTTTTAGATTCATTTTTCCAATCAGAACTTTCAAAGGATATTTAACAGTTTTTGAAGGATTTTCAAAAACTCTTAAATGGCTTAGGAACCACTGAGTCCTTCAGTGGAATTTCAGTTTCTAAGGCTCTTCAGGGCACTGGAAACTTCCTTGTGAGAATATAAAGAGCAGAGTGGCAGAGCTGGACAAAATAATGCAGCTCAATGATTAGTTTTGAGAAAAGTGGAAATTAAAAACCAAA